>VXBW01001205.1:118598-206026 GCA_013400375.1 Thinocorus orbignyianus
GTGGATGTTTATAATTTGCTTGTGGCTTCTAATTAAAAAAAAAAAAAAACCACCAAACAACTAGTAATTAGAGACTCCAGTTCCATTTTTGCTCTTTATCCCACTCGCTGCCATGCTACCATTTACTTCTTTTTTGTTTGATATACCTTCACATGGATGCACACAATTGCAAATAATCAATAATATTTAAGTATGTGTCCAAGATCTAAATGATGATGGATATATTTAAATATTGCTTTCCAGGAAATTATTACTTTACTGCTCATGTAGAAACTTTTAAAATGTATAGGTTAAAAGAAACCTCTGCTTCTTCCCTATTTCTCTCTTCTTTTTTTTTTTTTTACTGTTTTTACCAGGTTTTTACCATTCACTCATTTTTAAACCAAATGACTGAATTGCCTTTCAAGCACCACTAGCTCCTATTGTCTTTTGCCCTTTCCTTCCGTTTCTGGGTATACCATAGTCAGGTGCTAAACCACTTACTTTCCGCTGTTAGCTTTGTTGAGCATTAAACCAAGAGTAGTAGCCTTAACTTGTCTGAATATATTCTTTGCATATTCAAAATCACTGTACACTGTTTATTACACCATGACTGCTTGAGAGAAAAAGAAAAAAAAAAGGCAGGTCATGCAGAGTGCTGCTTCCTTTCCTGAATTACCAGCAGATCACAGGTGTTTATCAGACTCCCGGAGGTGATTCAGGTAATAAACACCAGGATGGCAGTTTAAATGGTTAGAAGCTTTTCCATCAAATGCAGTCCTTGCAGTCCTATCATTTTGCATATATTGCTCACAAATGGCAAATTATTTATGCAGCCTCCTTAAGTGTTTCCTTATGGTTTTTACTTTATTTTTCCAAACATGAACCTTTTGAAGATGTGTGTTCTCATGACAAGGCAAACTATCATTCCATCTGTAAGTCTGACTCATTTCTTAGAGCCCATTGTAGACATATAATGCCAGTGACCTTGTTTTGTCCTTCTGTTTAGCTTAAATGTCTTTTCTAAAAATGTACCCATGTCATAGCAGAAATTACAGTTCTGTGGTTGTACAAGGAGTCCGAGAATAAACTGCATGCAGTAGAAACTGACTTTTAAATAGGAAAAGCTTTTTCAAAGATTTTCTTGTGAAAATAAAATGACAATAGGCATTGACTAATGATCGCTACTTCTAACACAAATTTTAGGAGGATTTGCTGCAAATGGTGCTAAGATAAGTATTTGAAAGCAAAATGTTTAAATGAAGTTTACTTTTGTCTAAACCGAGCAACTTTAGAGATGAAGTTTGTGCTATCACAGAAAGCTACTGGCTGAGACATACCTCTAGCAATTGTCCATTATATATTAATAACTGGAATTTGTTCCATGGTGCTGAATCATCAAACCCATATTTAATGCCAAGGTTGTCACATGAACAAACTTACTACAGATTACCTGCTTCTTCCCTTCTTGACAAACAGCTCTGCAATAATCACTTAGAAATTCCTTATATGCAAAGTAGATTTCAGGAAAGGATTTATGGTTGTTGAGGATAATTTAGCACCAGGAAAGAAAGAGGAAAAGCCAGCACGACATGAAGTCTCTAAGAATCACCAGATCATAATTACTGCACCAGTGGTATAATTTCTGTGAATCTCTTGAAATTTTATCAGTTATGTTCCAATCTTGTGAGATAACACTGACTTCCACAGTAGTGATATGGAATTGAAGGTGTTAGGAAATGCTCAGAATCTCCAAGATTAATTTCTGCTATTTTTCTACAATTCGACAGATCACCTCAAGCATAGACTAAAGATTATGGCTGCATCATAAGTACAGGGTAAGTAATAGAGTATCACCAGTTTAATTGTGGTGGGTAAGTGTAAAGAGAAGGCAAGTATTCCCATTTCTACTCTTTTACAGTATGAAAATTATTGACATAGAAAACAAGCAACTTGCCCAAGAATACAGAGTAGATCTAGAGCAGAATCAAAAGCTGAATCAAAGTCTACCAAGCACTAAAATCCTACTAACCTCACAATTCACCATTCCTTTGTGATTGTATCTCACAAATAAATGTATTGTTTTAGAATCAGTACTTTTTAAACCTTAATGAAAACTTATTCAGAAGATAATATTAGATATAATGAGGAATGTCAATGATTATGCTGTCCAGTATGAAATTCAGATTGAACTGCACTCCTTTTCCTGTTGTCTACTAGAGGCCTAGGATGCAAGTTCTCTAGCACTGCCCATATTTTTGTGCCATTTCAGACTATCACTGCAGTAAATCTGATATTACATCACAGGCTGTGAAAAAACTTTATCGGACCCTCACCAATGTATGTGAACAAAATGGAAGACAGCAGAAAATGCCAGTAGGTTGAAAGCAGTTCAAGAAAGATTTTCTGTGACTTTAGTTTAAGAATTCCAGACACTCCAGAGGACAATAATTTTCAGGAAAAAGGGAAAGGTCTGTTTTAAAGGGAAAGAAATAAATTCAGAATCAATTCACAGGAATGTCCCACATGTATTAAATGAAGAGGATTCCAAAAGACGAGGGAGCTCATCTTTTTCTAATTATTTTGAAAGAAAAACAAGAAGAATTCATTTCACTTCAGTAAGTCATGACCTAATCAAAACCAACAAAGAAATAACCAAAGAGGTGAAATATACTTTTAGACCAAAAAAGCAGGTTGAATCATTGAAATGAAAAGCAAAGAAATAAAATCTCTTCAAGTGAAAAATTCAGCCCTCATGTAGTGTCATCACTTCAAGATACTGATATCACAAAGTCTTACTACAAGTTTTGCTGTACTGTGTCAACATTTCATCTTCATTAAAAACATAATATCCCAAAACACCTTAAACAAAGCACCTTAAACAACTGGTATTGCATATGGTATGCAAATTGCAGATGAGTTAAATAATATACATACAATGCAGCTGTTTTCTATCTGGCAAACAGGTGCTAGGTTTTGGATTTGCTGACTAGCCACAACTTTAATGATTTTTCAATGAGAGGTGAAACAGGGACCTGGGGAGTCTTCCATTCATGCTTGTCTAGCTAAAAAGTTTCAAAAGAACATAATATATGAGTATATCATTATACTCTTTCTCAGAATATCTTACTCTGTAGAAAGCTGTCAGTAAGTCAAAAAATACTGTGGAGAAAAATATAGCAGGTGTCATGGCAAAAGAAGTTTTAAACGCTTTAAACTGAAGCAGCAAGACATATAAAGTACTGCACATCAGAAAAGGTACTTTAGGTTTCTAGCTAAGAGTCTGGCTCCATGAATTTAAATCCATAAGAAAGATTGCTAAGCATTGAAGACACGAGGTTCTCTTTCTCAGGTTTGGAGGAATTACAACGCAGTGTAGTTCCTGCATCTGCCCACAAGTTTCTCTGGTTCTTCTAATAGCTCTCTCCCATGAGTACTCTGGCGTATTCTGGAGCTATATTTTTTAAACATTTCAGGGTAAGACAGTTTGAGGGTTTTCTGCTTGCAGAACAGAATGGTTACACAGACCCATAGTGATTACTGCATGGAGCACTAACACTTCCTCCCTCCCTACGTGTAAGACAGCTGGGTATGTAATTCTGCTGCAAACCATGTTTTTTAAACATTTCGACCCACAAAACATACATGTGAAATCTGGGGCACAATTAAAGACACATTAATAGAAACTAAAGATCAGTATTTGGTTTGAATCCGCAGCACTGAAGCACGATCTAAAATGATACACTGTCAGTAAATTCAAGCTTAACTACGACCTTCCTTCTTCAGGGGGTACAGAGTGTAGAAGTGAGTCCTAGCAAAACCAACAGCCAGAAAGGACTGTCAGAGTAGTAATCTAAACCAAATTAAACACCTGAACAGATATTACAGACCAGGATCATTAGCTAAATGATTAGACAAAGCTCTTGGGCATTCTACTTATCCTCTCAGTTATAAAGAGTGGTAAAAATATTGCTCTACTGAGCACAAAGCAAGAAGACAACACTGTGTTTTGGAACAGGAGAAAAGCTCTGACTGGAAAAGAAACTTGCCTAAGGTTAATACAATTACCCAGTTTCAGGTACTTTACATTCCCTCTCCAATATATCACTGCACAGTTGCACAAAACACCATCACATAAGCACAGTAATCCAGCCTACTCATTAATTATGCCATCGGTCACCTATCCTAAACACGCTGTAGCTCAAAAGAAACTGCAAGATGCTTTTTCTTTTCCTCAAGGCTCTTGTGCTTTGGTGCTGTGACCATTTTAAGTTTCCATCTAAAATCTTCCTCTCCTACTGTCTTTGACCTATTTAGCCTGTTATTTGGCATTCTTTCAAAAACAGAAGTCTAAAAAATGTACAATAAGGGAGAGAGAAGAGAGACAGGAAAATAACCCCAACTCCCAGAACCAACAGGATGTTGATATAAGAGATCCAGAAGTTCCTTCACACCAGACAGATCAATGAACAATTATCTATAAAGCTTAGGGCTAGGCAGCAGGGTTCAACACTGTTCAGAATTATTTATTTCTCCTACGATTTTAAAAACTATTCTACTTGCCCTTCAGTGTGAAATATATGTATAGAGGGACTATGAAAGCTGAAAATTCATTAGATGAGCTAGGAATGAACTAATAAAGCAAGCTCCATGTAACACTAACAATTTTGGGGGAAAAACCACTATCCCATAGACAGACCACATGCATATGACTATAATCAACCTGCTGTTCATCCCAGGAAATACTGAAAAGAATCAGCCAGAAGTCCTTTCTCATTAGGGCATAAATGCTGCTTGGCTTTTGCAGGAATAGGGGCAACTGTGTGAAGAGAGTGCGAAGTCTGTATCCGTACTGCAAGATGCCCACTCATGCAGTCTGGCTGCCACCAATTTCAGCCCCAGCACCTATACAAGAAAACTTTGTGGCCTAATTGTTCAACTGTGTCCTCGTGCTCTGTGAAGTGCTTCCTCCAGTCTCCAGTGCTGTTTCAAAGGCATTTGTGCTGAGACAACACAGATGGACATATTAACACAGAAGCTACTATAAGTTGCCTCGTACCAGCAGCAGCCATCTTCAGACTTGCCATCTGGGCCAGGGATGAGGCAATGACCTTCTTTCTATTCAGCCACCAACACATGGGTTCATGGTTTCGATAATCTGCCCCACAGCCATGACTGCCAGGATCCGCTATACCCAGATGTCTTGCCAGAGATACAGGCAGAACTATAATTGGCACCAGATGATATTTAAGTAGCAAAAGGAGGCTTACAACAGTGAAACCAAAGACTGAGGGTAAGGAGAATGATAGCAGTAGCCTGCTGCAGGGAAGGAAGATGGCATATGACCCTCTTGAGCAATGAATTCAAGGATATGGAGCCCATTTGAGAGAAATCTGCTTCCTTTATCTCCAGCTGCTCCACGCACACACAGGAACAATTACAAGTCAAGAACCAGGGAGGGTGCTTCTGGACATCTCTGCCTAAGCAAAGAGAAGGGAGGTGGACTCACTCACAGAGATGAATATACCATGTAGTCTTTGGGCACCAGCTATGCAAAGAGGGAAAATGGAAGAGTTGATGTTTGCTCTTACAGAGACAACTTGACATAAGTGCCCTCATGCTCGCTATATATATGTGAAGCACTCTTCCCTGAATGGCCTGCAACACTGAACTCCTAATGCCAGCAATGAAGCAGCACAGGCAAATGCCATCTGCCAGACATACACCTCCTGGGACATGCAATCTGGGAGGCTGGAGGGGATAGAAACACCAGCTGAAGTAATTGGCATGGCATTGGTGGGATA
Organism: Thinocorus orbignyianus; assembly: GCA_013400375.1. Lineage (NCBI taxonomy): Eukaryota > Metazoa > Chordata > Aves > Ciconiiformes > Thinocoridae > Thinocorus > Thinocorus orbignyianus. The sequence continues at coordinate 124,382 of VXBW01001205.1, forward strand.
AGGGTGAGACAGGATCAAGTTAGCAGGAAGGCTGGCAAGTGCAGCCTGCAGGAAGCTGAAATACATGTTTTCAAAAAGGGTATTTTGGACACCGCATATCCAGTTCATGGGCAGACAGCCCATAGTCTGGATCCAAGGTCTGAACTTCAAGAGCTGAGAGTCTCAGGCTCCCATAATTTTGTTTATATTATATTTAAAGACACAGCTGGTTCTACAAGGGCACTGTCAAATTCCAACTTTGCTGGCTGTGCCCAGCTAGAATATAGCCTCTTTATTGTGCTTCTTGTCTTTGTCAGGGTAAGGTAGCCAAGGATCTTCTGATGAGACTCGGAGGAATTCCAGATGGCCTCAGCAAGAGATCTCTCTTCTAGCTTCCTGTAAAAAAGCTTTGACTCATCTTTATGATTAATCACAAATAGCTTGTTTGGAAATACTTGGTGGAAGTTGACCTAACTGGACCTCACTAATCACACAGAAAGGCTGGGACCCATGAATGAGCCCCTGGTATTTTTTTATTTCCAGTCTTCAGGCAGTACCTGGGAGTTGTCTAAATTGCGTGCTAACTTTCAGGGTGTTCTCTTTGCCAACAATCTCTGTCTGATGTTTGACAAGTTTTTACACTGGAAGACATTTTTTTAAAGAATTGTATCAGTAACAAGTGTCTTCCTTCTTGACCATTCTTGTAAGATTCTTAGCTTTGTAGTCTCCTCTCGCTCTTTTCCCACACTGAATTACTGTGTTGCAATCTGGGAGGTGTTCAGTATAGTTACCTCCCCAAGAATGACACTTGTTTTTGATCCAGAGCTACTGTCAATTCATCATGCAAAAGCATGAAACTAGCCTCCACATCTGGAAATTAGTAGCCCCCTTCTCATCCAGAGCACAAAGTAATCCCTCTAACAGAGTACAGTGATGCAAGGCAGATTGGAGTGATACAACAGAGTTCAAAGTCATCAGCCTCCAACACCTGTGCCATGCACACAGTGTGTTGGAAAGCATTCAGCCTGAGCCTGGTGCCAGTGCCAGTTGCACAAGTGTGGCACCTGCTCTGAATGTCTCTGCCAGGATGCTTGACCAGGAGCCAAAACTTTTTTCCAAAAGAGGTGTTAACTCATGGGTTCACAGTTCAAACACCTCCTGGAAACAGAGAGTGGATGGAGAAGAAGCATGATTTATAAAGTAGATCTGCCAAGCGGACCATCTCTCTTAAATCCCGTTTTGCTTGTCTACATAATATAGAAAGTCTCTGCCCAACTGCTATGGTTCTGTGTGCAAAACTCTGCTAGAAAGAGAGAGAATTTAGTCTTCATCTGTGTAAAGGTGACTGGAGATAATGGAGCAGGTTGTAATAAATTTCTTTCTTTAATTAATGCCTCTGAATTGCAGAAAAGGGAAGTCTGCTCTGTAATTAGGTATGTGTTAAGCTTTACTCTACATCAGTCAGGCTCTCCGCTGCAGAGCAGCATATCTCATCCCAGTCACAGAAAAAACAGGGTTTGTTTTGTACCAATACACCTGTACCTAATGAACATCATTTATTACTAAGCCTGTGATGCAGGCCCAACCATACTCCCTACCACATAACTTTAGTCAAAGCACCAAAAACTAAAATAATGTCGTGGCTGTTCTAAAGCCATTGGTAGCACCAAAACAAATTGACACTGCAACATTTTAACACTGTGAATGCACAGCTGCCCAGTTTGCCCAGGAGTGGTTAAGCAGAAGATTAGTCTGAGTTACATCTTGAACTGGTGGAAAGGATGAAGATGGAACTAAGTACATGTACTCAAGAAAAAAAGCCATCATGTTCTCTGTAGACACTGATCAACAGGAACATAGCCCAGCTGAGCAAATGCTTCAATGCATCCACAAAGCTTCCTCGATCTTGCTATAACATTTCTTCTACTACTTCTTCACTATTGTCCTTACAACAGGCTTGCTCTTTCCACCACTAATGTAAGTCTATCATTCTCCTAATTAAAGTCAATCCCTTTTGAGATAGTTCATATTCAATCCCCTAAACTCAAAACATCTCTATAATAAACTATGAACAAGGAAACCTGAATTTAACTCAGATCAACTCTGCCTTTTAACACAGACCTTCACGTGTCTACTCTCAGAATTTATTTTCTAACAGCGGGAGTAACATCCGTGGTGTCACCCTAGACATCATCAGATTGAGTGACAAGCATGGAACCTATTCTAGCTCCCTTGTTTTGGGCTTTTGGAGGTAATTTTTAAGCCACAGTAAGAGGCCAGTCTGATTCTTAACAAAAATCAAATGCCAAGAACATAGCCTACTGTACTGAGCAAGTAAGGCCTAACTCCACCTTTTGGTAATAAATTGCTTATGTAAGTGCTAAGTATAATTTGCTATTAATATTTTATTATTATAATTTATGTTATTTAATAACAGCATGAGCATGGCCAGGAAAGGAGGCAACGTGTCCCACCACTTTCTTAAGTGAACAAGTTCCTTCCTCTACATAAGTATTCCGGCCCAGAGGTGCTTTATGTCAGATGAACTGTCCAGTCTATGTCTACTTTTTGCAAGGGAAGGAAGCTTCCAGATAAAGGAAAGAACAGTCTTAAATATGAGATACACAATGGTGGAGACCATAATGGCATCTAAAAGCATTTCCAGTAACACAGAAAAATCTTTATTGCTTTCTGTATGCTTGTTAATTACATTAATCATGATGAATTTTAATATTATTATCTACTAACAATCTTTAATTGATAGCAAGGTAGATGCAATATATAATACCACAGGAACTCCGTGCTTGTCTGCATGAAGGACAAATGTAGTGTATTTTTTTCTTTATAATTTCTGTTGTATTTTCTTCCTGCACACTAGGTAAAGGTAATCATTTATTGCCATGAAAAGAAATCCATAACTCATACTGTTTTGAGGTCAGCATTTCATATTTTGGGAATGGAAAAGTTCACTTAAGTATAGACATAGAGATTGTTATATAGCCTTGGTAAAAGGATAGCATACTTAAATCAAGAAAGTGTTATGGATGTTAATATTAACTGCATAGAAGGAATTTGAATATGAAGATTATTTTATCATCCATTGCCAAACAACAGTTTATATTGGAGTGTTGGAGAAGAAAGTAAATTCATGAAATGGCCAGTGCCAATAAAAATGCTTAATATTGCTTTATAGAAAAAGTACTCATATTTGTCATCAGCAGAGAAGACTGATTGAAAGCTGCTCAAAACTAGAATGTCAAGTAAATCATTTGGGAAAAAAGTATTACTGAAAAGGAAGGGCATTGACAGAAATGGACTCCTATAATGCCTTAATAAAGAGCTAAAGTAAATGCGGTGATAAGGAACTTTAAAAAAAGAAAACAAAACAAAAAAAACGCAAACAACGAAAAACCCCTGGCTGCATCGATTTTTTTTGCCACTAGATTTTTCTCAAAGTTTGCGATAGGACATATCTAGACTAAAGACCAAAGAAATTACCTCTGTATCAGATAGCAAATGTGCAAGTAGATGTCAAAAAACCAATTTTCCTCTATACCTAGTATGGTGTACTGTGGACAGCTACCACCAAGCTCTGAAAACATGCACCCATTTCACATTGTCCTGGACAGCTAGGCAGCTCCAGGCCTTCAAGATAGCCTGGAGCTATTCCCATCATTGCTTCCTAACTTCTCCACCTGATTCTTGCTTCTTCACAACTTACTCATTCATCATAGCTGTCACAACTTCCTTCTGTAAAAGACCTTGAACAAACATTCACACTCTCTGCCTCTGCTCAGACAGCATAACATAAGGGTTCAGGAAAGACTAGGGAGGGGCACCAGGACGTAGGTCCTGAGCTGTGCCCAGCAGGCAGTGATGGGAACCAGAGTGGACTAGAATGTCTGACTGAGGTTGTGAGGCCCAAGACATCACCTCTGCCCTGCTTGTCCCCATCCTTCTGGTCTCAGCACAGCAGGAATAGATGAGACACTGATTACTTCCCTCATAAAAATGGTTGAGAGCGCCTAGAGGAGTCAGTGCTTTGCACTCTAAACAAAGGGGACATGTACTGTTTCCCTACTCTTTAAAGGCACAGCCCAAGCAAATGTATTCCCAGTAGAACCTTTCTCAATAACATAGGATCATAGAATAATGGAAATTAAATATCATTTAGTTCCAACCTCCTTGCCAGGGATACCTCCCACTACATCAGGTTGCTCAAAAAGCTCGATCCAGCCTGGCTTTGAACGCTTCTGGTGATGGGGCATCCACAGCTTCTCTGGGCAACCTGTTCCAGTGTCTCACCATCCCCACAGTAAAGAATTTATTCCTAATAGCTAATCTAAATCTCCCCTCTTTCAGTTTAAAGCCATTACCACTCATCCTATCACCATATTCCCTGATAAAATGTCCCTTCCCAGCTTTCCTGTAGATCCCCAAATATACAGATGACAAAAGATTACTCTTCCTCCAATGTCCAGTATATGGTGAGAGGCAGAGAAACATGGCTCTTTTCCAGAAGACGATAGCCCTGAAACAGCTGGTATGATAAACAGGGGTGCAGGGAAAAACATGCAGCTGCCTTGACTACCAGGTTCACAGTAATGAAAAAGTCAATTATGGAAAAGCATGTGGGCATCCTAGCACACACTAAGAGGTCTCAAGACAGTATTTGAACAGATTCTTTTGCTGACAGAGCTTTCTCAGACAAAGCAGCATCCTCCCTCAGTATTCCTTCCTTCATTCCTCACTCTTCCCTTACACAGATATTCTCAAGCGACTGATGGCTGTGGACTCTCACCCACCAGTGACAGCCAGCTGGATGACAGTCTTGTGCACCACTTCCCTTCTAAACATGCATCTATGATACTTACTAATCCCAAATCTTTATCAATGAAAAATTAATTCATAAGAAAGAGCAGAGAAAAAAGAAAACCTCCTTTTGATTCTGCAGAAATTTCTGTGGTTTTTTTTTTTTCTCATCCCAAAGAGGTAGCTGATTTATCAAGAGATTTCTACTAGTAACCTATACAAAGATCTGTTGCACAGCACTGCCTATGATTTCCAGCACTATTTCTCTTGTGAGAAGAATCTTTTGCACTCTCTCATCTCTTTGTTTTCTGTTAAATTTGGGGTACTGTAATATGAGAAAATCTTTCTTTTTTTGTTCTCATTATATCTCAACTGAACCCCCAGCAGAGAGCATTTATCAGTCTTACATGACTAAAGACATGGGAGAGAGGAAGTAAAATCCAGTTACCAGAACATAAAGGAGACATCTCAGCCAAGCCCCAGCGATCAATACTAAGGAGGAAGAAGCTAGAAGTTCAAAGAGGACCCAGCCACATAAACTCCCTACCATAGAGAAAGTATCTATTGGAAATACTGGAATTAAAGAGTGGGACAGATCGCTGCAACATTCACATAGGTTCAGGCAATACCACACCCAGTCTTGCCACAGCAGGCAATTGGTCAACAGCAAGTTGCTAAAAGTGTTCCGTCACATCAAAGATACGGGAAGAACTAGCATTAAATCACTGAATAAATCATGAATTCCTAACCTCAAGTCTCCTAGATGGGATGATAGGTGGATCCCTCACAGGAAGGTTTTACCACCATAGGACTACCAGAAAACTATGTCACTGTGTGTGCTGGAAGTGCAATCCCAAGTTATACTGACAGAACTCTACTTGCTACTGGTAAAAAAACCTACCCCATAGGGGGAAAATAAATCATGCCAATTAATAGTTTTGTAGGTACACTAAGGATTACTGCTACCACAGTTATGATTTAGAGATCAAACCTATACATACTGCTGAAGCCATTCAAAGAGAAGTCTCTTGTATAAAACATAACACCATAACTAATGACAGGTTGGATATAATTAGTCATCTTTATCCCTCCAGGGAGTAACTAATAGATTTAGCAGATATTCAACATGTAACATAGAATCTTTTCCAGATTTCTCAAAACCAATTGTATTTTAGGCCAGCTTTTGCCAGGCTAGGAAAAACTTTCTGAAAGATAAGAAAAAAGAAAATTCATGGCAATTAAAAAATCTGCATACTTTTCACAAACATTAGCAAAGACATTTAATGCTGATTGTTCCTTCAGGATATGGACATTTATACAAGATCCTCAACAGAAGGAGTTGATCTCTCTAACCGGTCTGTTTTTTTCTCCCTGAAACAAAGTATTTAGAGTTTGTGTTGTAACTATGAGCATAAATATAGTAATACCAGAGCTCTAATTCGCTGCATTTCTGACAAACAAGTCAAAATTAAAATGTAACAGCAGTACTGGGAAGGACAAGGTGCCAAAACTGCGAAGGAAAATTCCACTGAAGACAATGGAGCTGATTAATATCAATGTCGATCAAGAGTAGTTGACACTGAATTCAGTTACTCAGGGGGAGGGAAGGGGATGGAGAAGGAGAGGGAAGAGCAGAATTTCAGAATTCCAGGTCATAAAAGATATGCAGAGCCAAAAAAGAATTCCTTACAGGCTTTCTATTGCATTCAGGTTTGGGAAAAGGAAAAAAAATAATAATTTATTTCCATAAGATCTTTCATTTCTGAAAATTCTTAAAGACAAAATATTTGGTCAAGTGTATTAATATTTGCAGTAGTTAACAGAGCAGCTAGTAAGAAACAGTTGCTGCAATGAAGCATGCCCACTGCAGAAAGGGCCACAATAAGGAGAGGAACAGAACCGATCTGCCACATTCCTGTTCCAAAACGGAGGCCACAGTGCTGAACAAAGTTCAGTTCAGGTTCATTTTAACTGACCACTGGGAATTCATTACACAGACTGTAAGATCCAGCTTTGAAAATTTTGCTCTCCTTCTCCAGGCCTCCATCTCCTGAGAATCCTACCCTCAGTTTCAACCCCTTCGGCATTCTTACTGAGCATAGCTGTCTCTGCGGGTCATGGAAAGTTTATATACGATGCTGGCCAAAGCCTACTGGCAACCTAAGACTTTCTGCTGAGTATTTCACACACACATTTGTAGAGCTCATCAAGCTTCAAGAGCTGTCCCTTGGCTATACTGTGCTCGCTGCTCACAGTCCTGGCCTGCGTTAGCACATCTAATGTATAAAATACTTCTTCCTCTCCCAAACCCTGCACTTCAGCGGAGAGGCTGTCAGTACTGGTCTGCATTTCTCTGCCAGTGAATCGTGAAGGGTACAGAAGGATAACTGTAATGACATCAGAATCTCAATTCTTTTGTAGTTGCACTTGTGCTGCTGCTGCTTCTGTATGCCCACTGCCTTGCCTACCTCTCAGCACCCATATTTTTGACTTGTCTCCGCTGCTGTGCTTCTCTGACTACACAAAGGGCTGGCCACTTCTCACAGGCACCAAAATAGTGACACTCTCATTAATTATGCCTACTACATAAATAGTTGTCTGGGTTCTGTGTCTGATGCTGCTGCCACAGTGTTTATAGTTCACACTTTGATGATGTTTTTCAGAATTCAAGTAATTCCACAGTATTAGAATGTCCAAACACAAACGCCATCTCAGTCTCATCTCTCATTTTTATTCCAGTTTTCCTCAAAACTATTCAAAGACAACCATAAGCACTTCAGAAAGAACTGTCTCATCTAAGCCAGCAGCAGGTCATCTGCACGTTAACTGCAACTACCACTGCAGAAGCAAACTAAAATCACAGAATGCTTTGCTCAACCCAAAATGTGAACTAACTGGAACCAGATAACAGCTGACATGGCCACCCAGAAATAACATGAAAACAGAGTCACTGCCAGATCTCTCTCTGGATGATCTCTGAATGAAACTAAAAAAAAAAAAAAATGTTTGTATTTGGGTTCTAGTGGAGGATTTTTTTAAATGTATCAACAGGGCTGTGTTCTTTTTCAGTCATCTGTGTGACAGGATCACAAAAATGATATAACATTAAAGATCTTTCTCTTTACCCCAGGAAAGTTAAACAGCCTTCCTTAGAAAAAAAGGTGGGTGGGTAGGGAAGGAAGCCTGTGTTGGAAACTGAAGGAAGGAAAGCATGCAGCATTCTCAGTTCCTCCCTGTAAATTAATTTTATTGCTCCTAAATCAAAATGTCAGCACATACTTTATTTTCAGTTACTTTTATATACTGTATATTATACAGCTGTGATTTCATGTAGCATTTCAAAAACACGTTCCCACGAAGTGTATTTCTAATAGCAGAAAATGTCACAATTCTTTCATCTGAAGACACAAACAACATCTATGGCCTAATATCTTTCTAAACCATTCTAGTATACAGATTGCTGTGCCAATTGTGTAATTCCCCTAGATTTTGTCAGTAATAGCAAGTAGTAATAGAAAATTCAGAGAAAGATCCAAGAAAACCTGAAATGCTTTCTGAGTAGACTAAAGAGAGTTTCTTCCTTCTTATCAAATAGATATGTCCTAGAATATGAAAATAACCTTCTTTTTATATATATATCCTATTTATATAAATGCTACTTTTAAAAACAGCTCTTGCCTGTTGCATTGTTGCTGCTGTTTTTTAGGAAGTTCTTGGAGGCCTTGATCTTTGATGGCTATGAACTTCCATGAGTAAACCATGTATTATCATAACCAGAACACATGCATATGGCATTTTATGAAAGAAGCAATAGTTGTGAGATGCTGTGAGATTCCTTTGACACTGTATTTTATAAATCCGCGTAACAATCTATTTCCTCAATAGTTACAAGGATATGAGGCCATTAAGCCTACATATCATACCATTAGAATAAACAATCATATTAATTTTACATTTTTGCAGTATAAAACATTAAAACAGTGCATATGCATGCAATTATAGGCATATGGGGGCTAGTCATTTACATCTGAAATTTGGTAGCTTGCAGATGCACAGTATTATTGATGTGCCAGAGAATGTTGGTCTATGTGAGTGACTGACAGGTCACTAAATTTATATTTCCACTACAGAATGTAGCATGTTCGGGTAATTATGGCATCAGATCAGATGCCTCTCTTTTTAAAAGTACCATAATACATATTTTCATGGCAAGGTCATCAATTTACATTTAGAGAGCTTCTAAGTTAGGCATTACTGAGGGTTTCCTTTTAACTGCTTGGGTGCTGCTGGACACTGCAGGTACTTAACAACCCCATCTCACCCTTCCAAGGAACTAGGGAGCATTGCAGGTCACAATGATGTTCCACTGGCTCCAGAGGAATCATTCAGAGAACAAAGACAGATGAAATGGAGGAAGCACTAAAGGAGCTTATATAGTACCTACTTTAAAACCTCCACTGAGGTAAAATATTATGGCGTGAGTGCACAAAGGTATTTAACCACCCGGCTGACTTTGTGTTTAAAAAATACATGTAAATAACAGCAAGCTAGCTGAGAAAATGGACCGTAACCATTCAGACAAATACTGAAACGAGCTCTACCTCAACATGCACCATTACATCTGAGAGCAGAAAAAAGCTCTCCAGCCTAAATTCATTTCCTAATCTTATAACAATGTGTTTCTGCAACATCTCTGTACAAAATGGGCAGCATTTAAGTTCTGCAGCCAGTTTCAAGGATTTCTGCTTTTACCTGTGTCAAAGGTAACATTTCTAAAAGTCAAAAGTTGTGACAGAGATATATCTAATGTAATGTCTGTATTATGCAATAGCTAGATAAAGTTTATTAAAACTACCTCTTATGCTCCAGAAGAATGCCACTGCGTTATGTAGCTACCTTAATGTTCATCCTGTTATATCTGTGGTTGCCATGGCAATATCCTCCTAGGTATTTGTAAGGTCACAAAAAGAAGAGCTAACCCTCTTACTCCCAGAATAACTAATGCAGCTCCGTTACTGGCTTGATGTAAATAGTCTCAGGTGACAGCAAACTGTACATATAGTCAATTACAACTGCTCAAAGGAAATGATTTGTTGTAAGAGCCACTGTTCAACCTCGGTGACATCAATGTTTCTATGGCAACAGTTGCCTCTTGCACTGCTTAGAATTGAGTATTGATCAAACTAAGGCTAGCACTATTTCAGAGACTTGCTACTTTTCTGTGTGGCAATTTACAATAGGAACTCATAACATCGCTGTATATTTCAAGCCCCAAGGAACCAATTTAGTAGACAGTTACAGCAGAATATTAGCAGAGGTCAATAATGGAAGTCTGATTATAATCCTAGGACAATTATTCAATGCTTTTGTTGTCTGCCCTTTCAGCATTCCACCAGCTATTAAAATTTTCAAATAATAATATTCATCCCTGAAGAAACTGCTGAATTCATTCATCTTCTATTTTAAACTTTATTTTTCATTGTTATGTTATCTATCAATAAAATTATTCAGCTATATTAGCCAAGCTCTGACCTCTCAGAGGTAAATAACTATTGATCAAGAAGTGGAGCTCTGACAGTACACTACAGGGTTTCCATTAATGGTCTCATTGGCCCAGCAGATAAGGTGATTCTTGCAGCAGAGAAGAGAGTGTAGAAGTAGAAAACGGTATGGGGCCACTCCTGACAATGAACAGTAAGACACACCGCTGTCCTGCATGGTGGCATCGTGGGCTTGTCTCCCGGTTCTGTCAGCAGGGAAACAGAAAAGCCTCCATGAAATATGTGGGGTCTAGAAATGGCACTAAGAGTTGTTCTACCCCTCTCACACACAATCCCTGCGTCTGGGCACTGTCTCATATCTAAAAGGATGAGGGAAGTTTTCATGTCACCTTTATGAAAACTGATAAGGCAGAACTTTTTTTGTGTGTGTGTTAAATGGCAAAACCAGCCAGTCTCAGGATTAATTAAGAATCTGTAATGAGTGATAGTGCTGGGTATGTCAAGAAAATTATGTTACTTTCAGAATGCTTCTTCTTCATTTCTTGTGAAAGGTTGCAGACCGAAGATATTACTTCCTTAATTTTAAAAAATTCACGTACAATAACTTATGATTTGTGAACTACTTTTGCTTCTGTGGTGATTTTCCTTTACGTTTGTAATAGAGAAATGAAAGAAAACTCTTTGTGATGTTTACAAGAGTAAAGAATTTACAGTATATGGTTGTCTAACTGTATCAACTAATGGGTATTTGCAAAATTGGCCTATCTGTTAACATAATGAACGTTACATACATTCCCGTATTTCCCAGCTGTTTGCAAAATGAGATCCTTATGGGAAGCAAAGTTTGCCTCCTGCTCTTCCACCTAATTTAGTAGGTCAACCCAGAGATTTTAGTTCAGGCCCTTCTCCGTGTAAATTGTGCCTCAGATACACATACATTTTCATTCAAATCAATAGGAGTCAGACATATCAAAGGAGGAAATTATCCCCTTATTGAGTCTTCTTCTCCTGAGTAGATTTATGTAACTCCTACACAGAGATAATGCAGTTAATTACATTCCTCTTCTAGTACATCAGTGGGAAAATAGGATCCAACAGTCAGGTGTGTTCAGTAGATGAATTCACTAGGAACTGAGAAAATTCCTTTTCTCACCTCCAAAAAGAAGGAGAAACTTCCAAGCTCAGCTAGACCTAAATGAAAGAGCTAGAACGAGTGAAGAGAAAATAAACAGATCATTTCGAAGGAGAGTAAGATCCTCAGTTTGTCACCATTCTCATTTAACTTGTTTGCCATTGTCTCCCCAAAGAAGGTCAAAACGATCAGGCTGTGATATCACCAGGATACCCCTGGCAGTTTCCCCATCCTTTTTTCATTAGGTTTAGGTTGTGTTGCTTCCTCTCTATCTCTACGTATAGCCAAGACTGGGGCTTGGATGAAACTGGTTGGCTGATACGCAATCCAGAGCAGGTAGATGTCGTACTGGAACCAGCAAACTGAAAGGAGGTGAAACATGCGTTAACTACTATCCCAGCAAGCAGTTGCAGCAACCTAAAAGCTTCTAGGGAATCCTCTCTTTTTGCTTATCAAAGAGAAGAAAAAAGAAGTCTTGAATGCCTTTAATGTCTTGATCAAGGGCAATGGGAACTTTCCATTGTGACAACAGAAATCATTCAGGTTCCTGTTTGATGGAAAACACTCGTATGAGTTGTATGAAAGCATCTAAGGATACTCTAGAAAAAAACGTGGCTAATACAATGCAGAAATGAGTTGTTATTGAAGATATTGCAGAAAGTGTAGTGCAATGACCATGCTACTCTGTTCTATGAAAGCTGTGTATATCCAAACTTTGTACTTGGCTTGTAAAACTCGTAGCTCCCCTATAATTTCAGATTTATTTATTTTTTGTATGAATGGACTACAGCAGCTAAAAAACGCCACAGTGTTCAAGAACATTGACGTTACACAGTGAAAACAAAACGCATTAAGCAGAAGCATCAATCCATCAGTTTCTGTTATCATTTTTGTGGACTTTCGTGGGATTTTGCTTCACAGATCATTTTCACCTGCAGATTTGAAGTGTGCAAGTTGAACCATTCACTACATTGTATTTAAGTGGCCAAAATTACAATCACTTCATACTTTAAATAGAAAATGGGATAGAGTGAAAGAATGAAGAAAAAAACCTCAAAAATTCTATACTATTTTGTAATTAATGCCAGCTGTTTCCTACTGTAACCAACAACTATATCTAGGCTGAGGTTTTAGGTTATTGTTCCATTTCAGCATATGCCTTTTTGGCATCTTGAAATGGTCAAGGAAGAAACTGACTTCAATGAATGCAGGGACACATTTTAAAGTAGTTTTGTGTGATTCTGATCAATAAATACATGGTTTATGTTCTTGGCTACAGCATTTTGATTTAGAGAGCTTTCTTGTAGCCTAAGACATAGTATTCCTGTATTGGGATGAGCTACAGTGGAACAACATGGAGACCAAGAGCTCACCTATCTATCATTTCTCACCACGGTCTGCAGGTAAAAATATAACACCTCATACTTTTTATATTTCTGTGTATCACTGTACAATCAGCAGCACTTTCTTTCACCAAAACCTACTTGACAAAAACTGTAAAATGTGAAAAAGCAGTAAGTCTTTCATGTTGCAGAAATATAATCCACATCAAGCCCAGGCTTTGAGTAAGCCAATCATCCAACTGGAAGATACAAGCTGTCAGCAGAGTTTTAGAATGTGACTGCTTTTCAATGTGAGCAGACATCACACATTGCACAATTACACAGTATTATCAACATCTGAAAATAGTGTAAGAAGTGCACCAAGAGATATCACTTATGGATAAATTAAACTACCCACATGCTAGCGGTATTATATCTATGATATTCAGTCCTGTTCACCAACTAAGAAGAAATGATAATACACTGAGAATGAATTCTGCATTCATATTAGAAAGACAGAAACCCTAACAACTCACAGTAGTTACAGCTGAGGAAGAATACACTTTCCACTTGAACAGCCATACAAGAAGAGCAGTCTATCCTCCACTGTTTTACAGTAAAGATGACTCTACCCTGCATTTCACACTAGTGTAACAGAGATAGACTTTTACCCTTTCAGCCTACACAACACCAGTGCTAGTCTTCTTACTACTGAGCAGTTTAGAGAAACAACAGCTTGAAGCATGAGAAAGAAACAAGGATGTGGATGGCTCTCTTACACTGTTGTTTGATATCAGAAAGGCAACGTCCTCAAAACCAATAAATCGAATCAGTCAACCACATCAGAAGTTACCTTTGAAACACGTTGGCAAACTTCAGCTTAGAGAAAACAAGTGACTTAACAAGGGAGCTTAGACACTATCAAGAAATATAAAATGGGATCTTACATGCATAGTTGTCAATATCAAACTTGATCTATGGCTGTATCTTGAATTTCTACTGGAAGCTCAACAGATATCCAGTCCCTTGCAATTAAATGCATATCACAACAAAAGGGAAATGAATGAAACTGTTGTATCAGACATTTGATTTTCACCATTGTGCTTTAAAATACCTGTGTATTGAAAATAAAAATTGAAAACCACATTTTGCCATTGCAAGTCAGGAAAAAGGAGAGAATCTTGTTGAAGTCTGCCCAGTAAGCACTCCAGAATAAGCCTTCTCATGGTAAAACCAATATAAAATCTCTCCTTTGAAATAACACTGTTGCAGAACCATTTTAAAGGGAAAAAACTCCCCAGTTTCTCCATTTACAACTGGAAACAATAATACATTAAAAATGGAAAATCCTAGGGATATTCCATGTGTTTGATTTCTATCATATTATGTTTGTTACAAGCCCCTCAGAAGTAAATGCTACAGTAAACACCATGCAGGATTGGCAATGTGAAGACTTTGAGAAAATCTCGGAAAGGCAGTCAGAAAAATCCCCCTGATTAACTGATTTCTTTTTTTCCTTTAACACTGACCTGGGTAAGTGATTAAGTACTATCAAGTAGTCTTTTAGGGCTTCCAGACAACTTCTTTCTTTTGTTTAAAGGATTTGCTAGAAGTAAAATTAAAACCAAGCTTTCACGTGCTAAAACCCCGCATTCATATCTTCCTCACTCTGGCTTTGCTAATGCAAGTTAACACCCAACCCATATATTTGAAGGTCAGAAGGGACCACTGTGATCATTTAGTCTGAAGTGCTGCAAAACACAGACCATAGAATTTCACCCAGCAATTTCAGTGTCTGGCCAAGTAATTTGTGGCTGAACTAGAGCATATCTTTCAAAAAGTTAGCCAGCAAGCCAACAAGCTCTTAAGCATTTGTGGAACTTCATTCGCTTGAGTATGTTCATTTAACTCACTTTAGTAAATGTAATTGTTTAGGCTTAAGAGTGTTCAGGGTCAAAATGCAAAGCAAACAAAACTTAGCTGCCAAAACCCCAAAAGTTTTCCATTATTAGTGAGGGAAGGCATTGTTTTGATTCACAAAGCTCTGGACAGTTCTTGCAAGATATAAGTTTTCTTGAATTTGATAGGATCTGGAACATTTAGAGTTTAAAAAAATCTCTCAGCAATGGCAAAATCCTTTGGCTGACCTCACAGGGGAAGGCACACACGCAGATCATAATTTCCATAGATTTTGGAAACAGCAAGCACTTGCCAGCCTTTAGAAAGTAATCCTGAAAGTGAAAAAAAAGAAAAAAGTGGGGGGAAAAGAATACTCAACACATCTTTTATCTTTCAATATACACACACGTCTTCCCCACAAATGAAGGGAAATCTCATCTACCTGTTTAAACCATCATCCAACCCATTTGCACAGACTGAAACAGCGTTATTTTGTTCTGATTATTTAACTGTGTTCTGAAGTTCCTACTCAAGAGGAAGGATCAAACTACAAAATAGGTTACATTTCGAACACTTCATAATTTGAGTACAGTTCCCACTAGGTCTTTAGTATAAGATCAACTCTGAGTGTAAGGGAGCTTCATTTCAGCAAGTCAAGCCCTTATTTTGTAGAAGAGTTTTCACCATAAACATGTAATCTTTTATTGAAAGGCAAAGTGAGAAAAAGTAGAAGCAAAAGAAGCACCAGTAAAATGATTATATACTGTAGTAAGTTCCAACCCTGCTACCAAGGTGGAAAATCTCTTCCTTTTCTTCATGTCCATTTCCAAAGTTTGTTCTGAAAATCTAATTGAACTCTCCAATCTAATTAAAACTGTAAGCTTTCCAAAGAGAAGCCTGTACTTGCTGTGATTGTGCTTGCATGACGTACTACTAATGCTAGCATGAGTATATTCATGTTGCATGCTGTTATGTGTTATAGAACCAAATCAGATGAAAAGTGAGGAGGAAAATGATAAAACCTTCGGAAATAAGGTAATTTGAAATACCTGGGGGAGCAGAAAGCTAAGATGCTAAGAACAATAGAAAAATGGGAAGGAGAAAAAGATGGGTGCTGAAGTAGATGAGAGAAAAGCTGAGTGGAGATTTTTTTAAAAATAAAAACCCCAAACTTCTAAGCTTGAAGTCAAATACCAGAATAGTATTTCTCGACAGGGGTCACTTGTAATGTGTTGCATCACCGCAAAGAGTGCTAAGATAGATATTACATGGCTAGAGCTTTGAAGGCAGTGCTTAGCTTACCAGTATGGAGCCTGCCTTCGCCTTTATTACTGAAGGCGGATGTTTTTATTTGCCTAGTGCAATGCATTACACCCATAAATTCCACCCACTCAGCAAGTCAAATTAATGCTAACCTACAGGATACATTAGTTATGGGTCTAAATCAGTCACTTTTAAAGATATACTGTAACCCAGTTTCTATCCAGGTTTGCAATATATTCACCAGTCAAAATACCCTGCAAACATTCTTCATGATGCATTGTTTGCTGAGGTGTCTCACCTTTGCCAGCAATGCAAAGATGTAAAGAATGTAAGATCTAATTTGTGTTGCTCCATGATCACTACCAATGAAACTGTAAGCTGCCAGAACATTCCAATGCCATAGGAAAATGCACCCAACTGAAACGCATTAGTTAGTTATGTAATACTAAAACCTACTAATTTCCATCATGAGTAGTTTGCACACGGATTATGTGACTATCTGAAATGTTTTCAGGTGAGAGCAGAAAGAGAAAAATGATGAATTACAGGTGAATCTTTAAAGGTGTGTGGGAAAACTAACATCTACTTAATGGTGATGTGCAAATTTTCTCCACTTATCCAATTGTCTTATTTTACATAATATTAAGCATGTGCATGCATAATCAATCATGCACTATAACTTGTATGCACCAGTTATCAAAAGTAATTTCAGAGTTAACAAACTGATTCCTGTAGTTGCAGAGCCGTGCTTAATGCAATCACTATAGATTAGAAAGGGGTAGGAAAGACAAAGGGGGAAAAAAAACTAGGGAAAATTCAGAATGCAGGAGTTTCCCTAGAGGGTACACAGGATGTAGATACATTTCTACAGCATGTGCCACTCCTTTGTCAATATTTACCCAGCAAGTGGAATGATAATGTGCAGTCATTATTAAACTCAGCTTTCTAAAAGAATAGTTTCTAGCTCTCGATACAGTTGCTCTGTGTAAATTATGCCAGGGATTATGTTTGGATTGTGCCACTGGCATAGTTATTTCAGATCTATGTCTTGTTTCCAGATGGTTCATCTGTTTGTTTATTTTTTAATATATTCAAGATTCATTGTGTTTGCCACAAATTTACACATTTTTAATGTTGGTTAGTCAGATAAATCTGATCTTAGACAAAGGATAAAGAGCTAACATCTGTAAGTTTTCACGCTAATGCTAACTTAAAAATTTCCCTAAATAGTGAAAACATGATAAAGTTTTTGAACGATTAGCCAAACATTAGAGGTTTTTGTGCTCATCAAATATTGTAGGAAGCAAACCAGATCTGCTCAGTTTTAAAAAATTATTTCTTTTAGTGCAGAAAGACAAAACATTCATGAAGCTAATCACAGCCCATATTTTTCCTGCCAAGTTTCAGACTTTTTTTCTTATTCTTGAAACAAACAGTATTCATACAAGCAGGCAGATTCATGTAGTTATCCCTTCTAAGCACTTCATGGCATTTAGTACTGCTTTTCTGCAAAAACAGCTACTGCCTTCATGGGCAGGGTAAAAGGTAATCAGCAATAGGTCTCAAATCCAAGCTGTTTTCAAGCTTTCATGGTGGAACTCCATAGCGTCACTGTATTTTCCTCTTGTACCTTCCACACATTTCTTACTACACTGTTCATAAAGGACAGAAAGGAATCCATCATTTCTACAAAAGCTTTGAATTTTTGCTATGTATTTTTGGGTACAAGAAATGTACCTAAAGTGTCTACAAAAATAAGAATACCATTGTACTGGCTACAGTCTACATGCAGCTTGGATTCCCAAGGCTCGTGGTCCAGTTAGGCAACTGAGACAATGACTTTGTCCAACATACAGGTAAGAAGTGTGCATGGGAAGGTGACTTGCCCTGGTCAAAAAAGACTGTGGGAGACATTCAAATAGAGCTCAAGCCTCCTGAGTTTTGGTCCAATGCATCTTACTTTTTTCCTAGGCTACACTAGTAAAGGAATGGAGCGAAGAGCTTTGTCTAATAGGCAGGAATATAATCAGTAAAAATGTAGAGGAAATAACATTCCCTAAATGTTAAATTTTGTATTTCAGAAACAAATTCTATTGTATTATAGAAACTCAAAAAACAGATACGCATGGTGTAGCTGCTTGTAGAAAATACTGAGCCATAACCTCTAATTATTGTCCCCTGGTTTTGTTAGCAGTATGAAATTACATTTATCCACAAATCGTAGCATTCCCATTCCTATTTCATTATTAACTAGCACCAAATTCTGATGAAGAAGCAGAAACCAAGCTCAATGTCTTGTCCCACATTTCAGAGAAAGTATTATAGAGCAGCACAGACCACAGGTTAATAGAAGTCATTTCAGAGAGAACTTCTCATGTACTGCTGCATTTTCATATTCAGCTCTAAGGCAGCCTTTGCTTATCAAGGCAGTGTCTCCAAATTTTAGCAAACTTCATGTCTTCATGCAATACTCACTATTTTATGGAACATAAACTAGCTATGCATTTCTACTCCTCAGCTACCTGGTAGTTTTGACTTCCAGCTACCAGCTCATAGCAGCCTTTGTAGGCCTCCCATTTACTTGACTCCCTCATTCTCCCTAGAGAAATGTTACTCAGCAAACTACTCTGCCAGACATATATCCTCTCATAACTTTCCTAAACTAATTTCTGACTAGTTATATTGGTATCCAGCAACCCAAACTCCTGTTTAAAAGCAACTGCCACACTTCATCACCCACTATGTACCTCAGCAGCAACCCCAGATGGGGAAAACCTAGAATTCTCCTTCTTTTAGCAGAGTTTGAATGTACTTCAATGATTGGAAATCCTGGTTAGGTGTGGGAGCAATCAAAGAGTCTGGATAGTTACTCAGACATTGTCCAAGAGTTTATATGCAAGTTACAAAATGGTTATAGTAAAAGTTACAAAACCTACTAGGAAAGGTGTCCTGTGGTAAACGTTTTCTGGAAGGTAAGTCTTGCTCTTCTGGTTAGAAGCCACCAGTTTTAGAGGTATTATTTAATTGTTTGGGGAGGGGCTTGTGCATTTTTGTACTTACACCCAGCGTATGAGGATTTGTGAAGTGGAACTTCAGAATGATACAACTCTGAGCTATTCTTTTCACATCAGGTGTTAAAGTGTACCCCTGACTGAAGAAAAACTGGAAATTCATGCATAGCTCAAGTTTGCTATTTATCCAAAAGTATAAACAACTTCCTCCAGTACAAGAAACTTATTCCAGATGATCAAGAACCTATGGTTAAGTAGCATCTAAAACTTTTTTCCTCCAGTCCCTATGTTTTCAATGCTTATGTTGGAAATATTTTAGAAAATAAAGAAATAACTTAGCTTCTTGGAATCTCAGTCTCTCAAGTCATAGAAATAATAGCAAATGTTGGACAGGGTTTTCAAAATTTCTTCTATACTCCTAGAAAACCCTTAGGTTTAATTAGCAGAACCATGTTTTTGATCTTTTAATGTGGGGTGGTTCTGCAATTTCATAATCCTGACAGGTTTGTCAGATACAATGAAGTCAAAAGCCACAGCCCAGATGCAGAAGATCAAACAGCTACTCAAACAAGCTCAAGCAATGCTGCTTCTTCGGTATGTTAGTAGTAGAAACACTGTATTAAGCAAGGAGGCTGTACACTTGGCATTCTGTGATCTAAAAAGCTTCGATCACCCTTAGTGAAAATAAAATGCCACTCATTTGCAGAATACTTGTGGAATCTGTGCAAACGTCAGTGAACATACCCTTTCTACCCAACAGTATTTCCAGGTCTGTTTTTGAGATAAAGAAATACAGCAGAAAAATATCTTCATCCTTTTAAAACTGCTAAAAGTTCCTAGAGCTTACCTGTACATGCATATTATTCATCACTAGCATCGTTAAGAGTTACATGTAAAGTTAAACTTGCAATTATATTGATAAAGTTTTGGATCAGTGAATGGGAGGTTAAACCAAGTGCTTAGTAAAATAATTCAAGTCACAAACAAAGCTTTGGACTCAAAACAGTGAAAATGAAGCTCTCCCCATTCCCCTGTCCCGGGCCTCAACCCCAGGAATCTTCGTTCTGAACTTGACAGTCTTTTTTTCCAAAGTTTAAAAATAGAACAAAAACAATTTTTGTAGCCACAGAAGACTGTTCACTCTTTTCCAAACAATACATTTGCAATTCACCAGTTAACATTCTGTGTTAGATAATGAACCATTAACACCATTCACCTGCACTGTGATGAAAATGATATCTC
Source organism: Thinocorus orbignyianus (assembly GCA_013400375.1). Taxonomy (NCBI): domain Eukaryota; kingdom Metazoa; phylum Chordata; class Aves; order Ciconiiformes; family Thinocoridae; genus Thinocorus; species Thinocorus orbignyianus. The sequence goes on from VXBW01001205.1 coordinate 144,543, forward strand.
CACTTGCCATTTGAATAAGGCAAAAGAAGAAATAGAGCCCACGTACGGTTTTAAATATCTATCTATCAGCTCACAGTGGCATGTCACAGCAAGAAGGCTGAACAAATATGCAAAAAATTGCTGTTTAATGGGGAGAAATACAGTAAAACTGTTTATAGCGGGGAGTAAGTTCTTACGGGCTAAGTAAATTTCAAACACATTTTTCAATGACATTTTAAGACTTCATATTACATTCTTATATACTGTTCAAAAATCAATTTTGCATGGAATTTCTATGAGTGTTCCATTATTAATAAAGCAGCAGTAGGCAACCCTGGCTGCACTCTCACAACAGCAACACCTGACAGGAAAGATGTTGCCACACATAATCATTGCTTTAAAGGACTCAGTCTTGCGTACCCTGCACAAGATCTCTACTTGGGACTGGGCCCTTAGGCTGTCTCTAATCAAAAGAATGTCAAAGGCTGGGGAGGAGGTGAGCTACTGGTACATCTCTGCAGGTCTTCACTGCACCTGACTCAAAATAATTTAATTCTATGGGAATCAAATTCATCCACAACATTGTACAATTAAATTCAAATTGAAATTTTCATAGAAGCCAGTTAGAAAAAAACATGAGATTTTTTTTCCAAATGTTTACACAGATACAGAATGGGTCTGATTATTTCCTATTGTTCATGTCATCTGAAGGTAGTGACCTTTTTTACTGATCAAGTCACCTTTTTATCTAACTTGCTCCGGCTGCTGCATCTTTCCATATTGTTTGTGCAGCTGGCATGGGTTTGATTTCATGAGTAATGATCAGAATTGGGATATATTTCTCCTAGTAATGTTACGTAGTTCACATCTACCTTGAATTACAATTCCCACTGTGCATCTCATCTTCAATTTCTATGTGCCTGAGAGTACGGCAGATCTCACTAATTTTGGACACATTGAAGCAAAAGTTTCACTTCAAGCACATGTTTAAGTGTTTTCACAAACAGACTTGGAATGAGGTTTTCACAACGAGGAGATGAAGCGCAGAGCTAGATTCGAAATGCAGAAGATTAAAGTCCTTTAGGGAAGTTAGCAGGCAGAAATGACTGCTGTTACCCTCCAAATGAACACTGCTTAATTGCCAAAGGTACATATGAACTAAGATTTTCTTACCGTTTAAATGAAGAGTTAAAAGCTCTTTACTACATTCAGTGAATTAGCATCTGTAAAAGAAAAAAATACTTCCATACTGACCCTTAAGTTTACAAATTCTCAGTGAGATTTTTCTGTTCAAGTCCATCTGAGTAAGAAATTCCACATACTAAAGAAAAATCTCATAGGCCCAAATTATTATCTAGTATGCTACATAATAGAGAAGTCTGTGTACCTTGATTGGATAACAGATGAAATCTGAATAGTGCCTAATACAACCTAATTCGTTGTTCAGAATTTATGAGACTCATCATCATTTAATTAACAATATAAATATTAAAAAACATTTTCTAATAAAATTTTATAATTGTAATAAGACACTCCACTATATGAATTATGGTGTATTAATTCACACCCAGTTGTGTTGAAACTGGGTATGAATGAATAGATCATAATTCATAACTTGTCATGTCCTAGTGCTGAAAATAAAAGTGCAGACAAAATAAAATGGAATAATACCTTACAGAGACAAATTAGCTAAAATTCAAGTTATTAATATAATTTATTTTTCCAGCTTTTTATTAACCAGCTTCTCACATATTGCATGATGCCTAATCTCGTAGTCCTTACACATGGAAAACGTCTGCTTCAGCAGACAGTGATGTGATGGTGACGACTTTGGAGATCTTGCCAGGAACACTAGTAGAGATGCTCAGATTTGCACCAGCCAAGAACTTGGTTGATTAGCTTAATGAGCAATTTTTCTAGTGAAAGGAATTCGAAACAATGGATCTTAACAAGTAATTAGGCTGACTGACATGTTTTCATAAATTCAAATCATAAATTGATTTGTCAAAACTACCATTTAACCAGAACGCCTCGAGAACCTTAGTTGAACCAGACTAATATTTATGGCCAAAAAAAGTGAGAAAAAGGAACAGAAAATTCAAACCATCTTTAGTTTCTAACTAGAAATTTTTGACTTTTCATTTCAAACTGATGTTTATTTTTCATTTGTGAAGACTTTTTAAAATATGTACATGTTAAATAATGTATTTTCATTTTTCATGTATGTGAGTTATTTCCCAGGTCTGGGAAATAATCAGTTTTCTTACCAAAGAAAACTGAGGTTTTGTTCATACATGTTTAAAAAAGTCAAAATGCAAAAAGATTCCAGAGGCTCAACTTGTGTGAATTTTAAGGATGTCTGAATTTGAATCAAGGTCAGCCTTGGTAATCAGCCATCCAATTCTGCAATGGCTGATATTAATATCCATCTAACCTGAGATAAAATACAGTGACACAGACAGTTTCACTAAAGTTCCTCTCAGTGTGCATCCCTTGTTTGTGTTCACAATAGAATATTGTAGAACTGTAAACCTAACACAGGAATTAAGAGGAATTCAAGCTTTACTCTGGTTCTCTCTGAGTGCAAACAAACTACAAGGATTCTACCTCTGCTCCACGTTGGCTGCGTGAGATATCTTCTTTCAAATCACATGGACTGGTTGCACAATGCTCATCATGTAACCCAAGCTTTTTCACTGGTGACAAATGACTGGACATGCATCCACCCCACTGGTGGACTGCATTTTAGCCACATGAGCAGGGCGTTTCCTGAAGCATTACAGAGAAGTGTTTTAGGGCCCCTGGGAAAGAAGTCAGATTGCAAGAACAATACAGCTGCCTGTAATCCACTTTGTACACATCTGAGGAGTTCCAAAAAAGGGCCATACGGAACGAACAATAAGTCAAACATCTTTTTCATTTGGACCAGATCCAGTCATGACAGAATAGACTGTATGAGAAGATGCCATGGACCCAGTTTCTCTGAGACATGCTTCTTGCTGCTGGAGGTTCCATATTGCTTTCCTTCTCCAGTGCATGCTAGTTCTTACATAATTTCCCTGTGATCTCCTCCGCTTCTCTCTGCACAGCCTCTGAAATAGTTGGCACCGATGTCATTTACAGTCAACTGTGTGGCTACTATAACTATAAATCTGTATCCCTCTCACCCCAAGCAAAGAACTTGATGCAAGCTAAAAAACTCAGAGGAATGGATTACATTAATTCAGTGATAACTCAGTTCTTGCTCAAACTTATCTGACATATGAGAAGAGAGAACAAGAGGACAGGATGCTATTTCTCAGCATTGGCTCTTTGTATTATTAGGGTGGCTGAACATCAAGGGTGAAATCTTGGCCCCTGCAAAATTAGTGGGAAATTTGCCATTGACTTCAATGAAGCCAGGGTTTTACCCTGGGTGAACACAGTTCCCATATGTGCTTCCATAATGAAAATTAGGAATGATTTGTCTGGTAGCATATGGAATCCATTTATGCATTATGAATAAGATTATTATTTAAAATGGAAGATAAATGTAAATTAACTATTATATTCATGCATGCCTTGCACATAGCAAATTTAGAACATAGGAATGAAAACCCATTGCATTCCCTTCTTCTCATCTGTATTAGGTAATACTTTTAAAAAGTTTTAAAAGTTTGTCGGGGAAGATACAGGACAGGGGAAAGCTAACCAGCAACCCATCAAACTCTTTGCTAAATTTTGTAATGATACTAGCCAAGTTGCCTGAGTTCTGGATTTCCTGATGCCTGTCAGTTTAAATGGAACTTTAACATTACTTTAATGGCAAGTTTTCTGTTTGCGCATTAATTCTACTATTAAAAGAAATGTATTTGAAGGAGTAAAAATGGAGAAAAAGCCGAAAAAGGGAATCTCATCCCTCATGACTCTGTACTGCCTGACCTTTCCCACCAGAAAAATCATTCTGCTTCTTTGGAAACATGGCTCAGTGCCATCCCCACTGCAGACATGGTTTCAAACTGCCTTGGAGTTGTGCCACGAGGAACCTCTGGCTTATTATACAGGATGGATGCCAGACAAACTGGCTGAGGTGTGGTTGGGTTTTATGGACTTCCAATTTGAAAGTTATGCTATACATAATGTGATTAGATCTGACTGGAATGTTATTGCTTATTTTCTTTTATTGAAGTTTAATTGTTTCTTTATTCCACTGTCATCTCTCCATTTGACTAACACTTGTGTATCACTGGTGAGAAGTAATACTCAGCCTGGCTTTGTCTTCATACACCACTGCTCTGTGGACCCTTTTATGTTTGCTCAAAGAAAGAAAGAAAGAAAGAAATCATTCAAAAAGCAAATTCCTCTATAAGGCTCAGTCCTAAAGTTTTTGCAGAAATCCTGCCTGCAGCAAATGTTTTACCTGAAGGATAACAAACACAAGCCATCAATCATACAAACAGACATCATTCTCACTGAGAGGCATATGTAGTTTGGACGGCCAGTGCATTAATTTTTTAGCCCCTAGTTGTGCATTCTGATCTGAGGTGAATGAATTACTTCTGTGCAGTTTCATGCCAGAAACATGTTATGAAAACAAAATACAGAAGATTTACAGATATTCACAATTTCTAATGTCAGAATGAGTGACTAACTATAATGTCTTCCTAACTCAGGTGCCAATTTACCTCGTGCTCTTGCAACTAGTAGTAATCAGTTGGACATACCGTCACATGTCACGGCTTGTCTTAAGGTGTACCACAACCCTCTGCCTCTCATAAAATCAAGTCTGCCCTTGCCATTAATATTTTACCTTTGTATATGTCCTTTTCCATTCTACCTTAATTTAATAGCTTGCAAGTATTATTGACAGGTGATTACCAGTGGAAAACACTATGGTTTGGTCTAGTACATACTGTCCAGACCTCTGAAACCCTCAAATAATGAGGGTTTCCCACAGGTTTTGTGGTTACACAACCATTCCTCAACTGTAAAGTTTACACAAGTACTTCTAAACTTGGAAGATTTTTTTCCCAAGGAAACTAGAGAAACTCATAATGGCCATGTACATTTTTACGCCTTGTAACCCATTGTGTCTCATGGGCATAAATGTATATCTTGATTATTTTTTGGTAGAGGTAGGAGCCAACTGGCCAATAGCTGTAAATAAGGCAGACTTCTGCTAAGTGGAGAAAGAGAAAGTTGATCAGATGATATAGCACTATTATTTAGCATCGATTAAATAATCTCGAAGATGTAATTTTCTTTCATAAGAAGACAATAACTTGAAAAAGCCAATATATGACTGAAAAGCTTCACACAAATGCCAGGTTTACAGTGCCGCTAGAACAGAAGTTGTAGAATTAAGTTGGGCTGTCCTTGACTCTGTTTCCTCAGGAGGCAAGTGCTGAGTTGGGGGCAGGGGAGAGATAACCCTTTCATTTCAGAGATTTGTCTCTTCTATAGCGCTACAGAGGCAAAAATGTAGGTATTTTAAAGTCAAGTTATATGCTTGTGTCATAATTTAACCTACTTAGTTGCACATCATATGAAAAAGGTCACTTTATTAGAAGCGTTTATATAAAAGACTGCAAAGTCTTGCTTGGAATACCCAGCATCAGCACTAGCAAAACATGCGCTGATATGTCCATACCATTGTTCAGTTCAATTCCTAATAATATTGTTCCTTGCCTATGTCCATGATTCTCATATCACTGTTTTTCTGTTTTCCCTAGAGCTCTGTGGCCTTGCTTTATTAGCCAACAAAGTAGAAGAGCCAGTAGGATGCTTTATCAGCAGCAACCATTTAAAATTAATGTTAACATACCTATTTCCTGTCTGTCCTGCCCTCTTCCCCTCTCCCTTTGGCTATGATTTATTAAAATGATTTTGATTGAGTGCACATGGACCCCTGCCTTCTACTGAAGAGTATCAGATGGGTTCAGCTGCGTGTTGTAAACCTCACTCCTTCAATAATATGTGAAAGACTAGTCTTTCTTGAGGAACCAGCCATGGTTGGGAAGCAGAAATGTCTTTGCTGGGGCTACAGAGTTCCAAGTAGCCATGGTATGCAGCACAGCGCCAACAGAAAAATTGCTACGAGGTCATGGATTTGTTAAAATAAAAGTTGTTTTCTATCCAAACCTCAAGTGACATTGTAACAAGGTTTTACTGTTCTTGCTGTCACTTTGCATTAAAAGTCTTAGACCAGTGAAGAAAGGCAGAGCTGAGGAGAGGGGACAAGTAGGGAAGCATAGAGACACTGTGCAAATTCATTATCGGCGGCAGATTAAAAAAGACTTCAATGATGGTCAGAGCAGAAGAAATACAGGTTGAACCTTAAACTACAAAGTTCTGCCTCAGCCTTGAGTGCACTAATAGACCTTCGTTGCCTCACCTGAGACCTTCATACACCCCTGCCCATGGGCTCAGGAGCCCCATTTAAGCTCAGGCCTGGACCTCCTTGCCTGAGGTACACCATAGGTCTACTTTTTCTCAGACCCACACCTGAATTGTTGCTGGGCTTTTCCAAACTGACTTTCAACTTGACCTCTTACTTTACTTTTGCAAGGATGTGAAATGTATGTCATGAATTTCTGAAAAAAAGACAAAGGCAATTGTAGACTCTTGCAGTCTCCATATTGCTGGCGGTCATGCAAAAAAGTTGCTGGCAAACTACATGGGAAAGTAACGAGTAAATACATGCCAATAAGTAAAAATAAAAGTAATGACAGTTTAGACTTATTCAGTTACCATAATATCAGAAATTTTAGTCAATACGACATCATCCTGATGTCCAGTAGCATATCAGCCATTTTACCATGCACTTGTCAGATACCGCCATAAAATAATCACCTGCATCTAAAAAGAAGAGAAAAGGGAAAAAAAATCCCACAGCAAAGCCTTGCACACACGCCATGATTTCAAGTTCATTGCTCTCATAGAAAGAAGTGAATAGTCAGGAACATGTCAGAAATCAAAGTTGTATAATTATCATATTCTTAACTATAATCTAAAGGACACCACATGAAAACAGGGAAGGAATCTTGGTCCTGATGGTACTGATAGTTCTGCAGTTATATTATTATGCCATGCACATCGATCATGAGTGATCATAAGGAGATTCTCATAGCTTACTATAGATGAGTAAGAAAAAAGGCCTGGAAGATGGAAGTGATGAGAGACCTCCTCCTCTTTAAGCTCAAGCAAAGAGGTTTTACTTTTCTAACTGATGGTAGAATAGAAACAGAAAAACATTCATATCACATCTTAAGACACACACAAAAAATATTGCCCTTGTCTGTTGGCACAGGTCAGGTCAGTAGAATTCTCTTCCCATGAGATGTGGAATGGCTGTACAACTACTTTGAAATAGTTTTTATAGCATCTGGGAGCTGTTCTGAGGCTTACTAGACTGAGGGTTGATGCTTGGTCTGTGGATGTCCACTGGAATGGAAATTCTGGTCATGTCTCTCCTGGCCTCTCCTCATTCCAAACATCCTTGTATCCATTCAAGTGACACTTTGTCCCATTTATTTTGCAAAAGCCAAAAGCTTTGACCAGGATGTGGGAGGAGTCTTTATTTTTATCCTTCTTAGATCTTTACACACAATCCACAGGAGACAGCTGAAATGACTCGTTTGCTCCTTTTATTAAAAATAAAAAACTTCACAGCTGTTGATCTGTCAGTCATTTTCCCTGTTAAATGTCAACATACATCTGAGTTTACTAAAATAAAATATCCAAGTAAGACTCAAAATAAAAAATAAAAATTGTGCATGTTTAACAGACAGTCCTGATTTATTTCCAGCCTCCTTTAAGTAGCCTTTTTGTCTCTCTCCCCAGGTTCTTTTACTTTGTTCTTGTTCTCACTACCACCTGTCATTACACACAAACCCCACAGAAGCTAAAGAAGCTTGGTTAAAAAGATAGAGCTTCTAAAGACAGTATTTGCAAGGTGTGTGCAGTCTCTGTATTAAGAGCCAATGAATCCAAAGCAAGGACTAATGTAAATGGCAGTGACAGGGAGACCCTTCTGCTCCTGACTAGGGCCCACTTTTCCTACAAAAAAAAATAAAAATCCAAAATTTATTTGCCTCTTTATGATTTGTCTGAGTTATATTTATTGCAAGAGGATGTTGTACTGAGTGCACACTGTTTGTTTAGCAATACAGCTTAGACTGTAAAATAGAAAACAATTAAATAGCCAAGATGCTCATCTTTCAAGCACGCATACTGGAAAGATGTTCTAGCACATTCTCTGCTCTGCAGACAAATTAATTGGTGTTTTGAAATAATGAAGATTTCTGGCAATTCCTGTGTAAATTCTTTACTTATTCTACAAAACACCCAAAAAGTGTATCAACGATAAATGTGTTGCACTGAGGTTTCCATTCATGTTCCCATGCTGGGAATATAAACAGCTCTGCATCTTTTTTCTTAAACATACTCAGAGTAGATTTCTCCCTCTGTTCTACTTGTCTCAAACCAATAAACTTTGTCCAAGCAGCTTATCCTGAGCTGAGCAAACTGTGAGGGTTAGGACTTGCCACATAGTATGTTCAGGGTTGTGCTTTCAATGTACTGTATAGTAATTTTAGTACTTAAATATCAGACTATCTCAATATAGTTGTATGCATTCCCACTCTAACAATGCAAATCGATCAGCCATATATTGCTTCTTCTAGTTCTGAAATGATTATATTTACATGCTACCAATTTGTTAACAGAAATCACAATAGCAAGCAATTAGGTGGAGAAATTGATGTAACTAATGAAATAATGCAAATTAAATAATTCCCTCAAAACCTTGTATTTTTGTCAAAGTTTTGTTCTGTGGTGAAATAAAACTACAGCTGTCAAAAATATGGCATTCTAACCCCTTAACAAATTTTAAAAATACCATCTGCAGGCAATGCAGTGCAGATAAACAGATGTTGCAGAAGTACAAAGCCCAAAGAAGAGAAAATGGTTTGACAGTTCTAAGGTTAATATGTCTGAAGAAAAGATAACATATGTTTCTCTGATGAAGAGAAAGAGAGACTGCAAAATGTAAGAATTGCTAATGTTTATAAATAGCTATTGAATGACTAACGCACAGTTAAAACCTGCATTCATTATTGTTTTGAGTCTCCTTAAGAACGGTAAGTAGATCAATTAGAGAGGACTACAAGTTCAGCGTCTTTCTGTGTAGCATTAGTTGTTCAGTATAACTGCAGAAGGTCTCTACACTATCTTTAATCTGCTTGTGGGGTTTTTCTTCCCCTGTCCAAGAATACCTCTCATTAAAGCAAGCTCTTTTGAAATATACAACACTGGCTAGCTTAGTTCCACCTACTAATGGTCCTGAATTGATTCTTAATTAGTTGCAGTTTTGGTCAGAATCCCATTAAAATAGCTGAGTGCTCCAAGAGGAAAGGAGGAACTGGCTGGTGTTCTGCTGGGAGCTGTTGGGACCAGGAGAGTGTTTGCACCCGCAGTGGCAGCTGTGCAAAATGCAGTGAGATTCAAATCACGCTCAGTCCTGGTTTGAACACAAACCTTCCTATGGTAATTTATCCTCCTCCTATAAAACACGATGAAGAAAGGCACCCAGATGCTGTTAGGAAAATTGCATTCTTCCAATACTCTTCCAGTCTCTTCTTAAAGAAAAGAAAGGATACCAATTCAGGAGAGTATGAAACCTTTTCAATAAATCACAGGGTTTTTTCTGTATAATTTTATTTGCTATATATTTTCTAACCTCTGTTTATATTCTAGAAAGCCTCTGGGAAGCCAAAGATTACATTTTCATGTTTTTCTTCCAAACGACTGAGTATTTGCTATGAACTGAAGTATACTTTAATTTATGAGGGAATCAGTGGTCATTATACAGCTATTCCTTTATGATTTAAGTTTAACTATAGAAAAGTGAGGTTTGAAGAAAACATGCTCTTCTAAAGCACTATCTGGAGCGAGTGTCCCTGTTGTTAGGGGACAGTGATGTCACGTGAGCAGCTTTTGTATTCAGCAGTAATAATTCACTGCCTGCATGGGGGGATTGATCCCAGCTATGGTATCCCCAAAGGAGCCTCCACTAGGAATGGGCTTACATACTTTGATCTGCAGATTAACATGAGCAGGATCACAAGCCTTTGTCTCTTGTAAACATCGTATGTCCCTAAATTTGTATCCAGCAAAAGGCTGAGTCTTGTGTTTATTTGGGTAATGAATTGCAGTAATTAATGCATGCATTGATTCCTCTACTGACTCTCCCCTAAAGGCCATTTCCATTTTTAATTTATAGAAAATGCATACGATTCCTTTAATCAGAGCACAGTCTGGAATCTAAAATAAACACTCACACAAAAAATATAGTAAATAGAAGTGAGATTACTGAACAGAATTAAGACAGGTATTTAGGTAAGCATAAGTCCAGCTACATAGCAATGAGTATAAAAATACGCGTTTGGAATTTTCCAGGCAGATCCAACCCTATAATCAGAGAAGCACAAATCCTACTATTTCATTGAACAGATTTCCACTTCAGGGCTCAATTTGGTCCCTAACATATGAATGTATATTTATGTCACATATTTCTATTACAAGGATGTTTTGATGCTGTCTTTCTTTCAGTCTTTATGGCTTTTGCATTAAAAAAGACCCTACCATTTACTATATATTCTTGAGGGGGGAAGATTCAAAAGAGCAACATGTGCTTCCTTTATGAATTGTAAATATTTCTTATTTGCTAAGTGCCAAAACTGTACTCAGCATTGTACAAGATGCAAAATATAAACAGTCTTTCCCTCAACAGTCCTTCAGCTCAAAAGCAGTTTCTAGCATTCTAAGCATTACCCTGATCTTAAATTGGACCATTCACAAACAACATGGTTTCAGAACAAAGCAAAAATCAAGCCCAAACCAAATAACACAGTTAAGAGATAAATTAAAAAAAAAAAAAAAAGCAAACCCCAAACCTAAACAAAACTATATCCAATTTTTTTTTTTTAAATTCCTGAAGCACTGTCAAACAAAAAGATCATGTTTTTCCTTGCTTGAGAAGTGTCTGAGTTGTATCATACAGTTCTTTGTGTATATAAAATTTCCGTATACATATTGAAATGTGTGTAAAATATGCCTGGGGAAGTATGAATATACAGCATTATAAATACACAGCAAGGCAGATGATGCTGCACTGAGAAATGCAATCTAATATTTTTCTGAAATGTACAGGTAATATAAATTAAAAAATGCCCCATGGTATGTATGCAGCATAAAGGACACAAAAAGAAAGACAGATTTGGGAGCACACACAAACTAAAGGAATACCTGATTAACCTTTCACTGACTCCTGGGCCACGTGATGCAAAGCTTGCCTTCCTCCTAGAGTGATGGCTTTAGAAGAAGATGTTAAATTTAACCTCTGGCGCAATGATAAATTGACAATAAAAAATTCAATGGCTTGGTAATTACCAATCACTTTGGACATCGGCAACATTTTTCAGTTCTGTCAGTGCTCATTGGCACAAAAGCTTCAGCTGAAATTCTCTCGATCTCCCTCTTTTTAACTTTGTTTTCATGATGCAGATTAAATCTGCCACCCTATTACTGATTCATTTTCCTAATTTTTCATGTCTGCACCATGCCCCAGCTGCACCAGGCTGATAATTGTGGAGCCCAGCCCTGATGATTAACATCAGAAGAATTAATTATGCCTGCCATTAAAATTCCAGGTTGCACATGGTGATCAAGAAAAATTAAGTTTCTCTAGGCCTCTAAATCATTTCACCTTTGAGGAGAATGATAGTGCCTCGACAGCTAAACTGCAGCCTGCGTTCCAGAAAAGGTCTAAACCACACACCCTTTGTGTAATTCACTAAATGCCTTCCTAGTTATTCTCACTGGTTTATTCCACTTGCTAAAAGGATTTACTGCTCTCCAAATAAAGAAAACCAAAGTATCTAGCTGGTTGCTTGATTCCAGTATAAAACATTCTTTTTCCTTCTTTTTTGAGATTCTTTGAGGGGTATCTGTTATATTAATTTCCAGATTAAAGCATCACAGAGGGAATGAAAAGACCCAGGCACAGAAGCAGTTTCACAGAATATGTAGATAATTTACTTTTGTCCCAGTTCCAAACTGAAGGGAAAGCATGATTTTAGTGCTAGGTAAAGATGGTGATATTTCTCAGAAATAAGTTGATAATGAAACAAAACCAGATTCCTAAGATCTTTAGGCTAAGTAGTAATGAGTAAGGAAAAGGCTGTTGACTGACTCGTGCCGAAAATTATTTTTGCATGGGAAACTCAAAACATATTCTGTTTAGCCTAAGGTATGACATTTACTAGAGCCATAAAGAGTAACACAATATGCATTTATCATCTTCTTTTTCTGTACTGTTTCATTTTTAAATTACCATAATCATTTCGATTATTGGCTTAGCTTTAGAAGACTGTGATGAGGAGTCATATTTTGATGAACAGATGTAAATATCTTGTGTCAAATGGTAAATGTCACTCCCTCCTCCTCCAGAGTATGCATCATATCTGCTTGCCTTGTTATGTTCAAGCAGTACCACCATAGCAAAACTAGATGCGGATATTCTTTTTAGTTTTATAGATGACAGATTTCTAGAACAAACTTAACAGAATCAGACCAAAGAGCAGCACAGGAGCAATTATCTTCCCCCATAAAATACCTTATAAAATAGGAAGACTCAGTGCGTTTTGAGATTGACTTCTACGGGAAGTCATGTGCATGGCGAAAAAAGAGAAAGACCCTTCAATTTAAAACTTAAATCCTCGAGTTTAACATGAACATCACTGCTATAGCTCAAGGATATTGTATTCTATATAAAATAGCCCATTTAGAATTTGTGAGGACTTTATTGCACTGTCTCACGATGACAACTAGCATAGTATTCATGATTAAATGAACATTTATTGTATGTGCAACAATATTCCAGGAATGCCATAAAATGAAGCATGAAGTCATCCATTTAAACATTTTTAAAACATGTCTTAACTTAAAGTGTTGAAAGTATCTCCTTACAAGACTTGCGGCTAAATCCAAAACCTTTTTCTTTCTCCCCCAGGACGCAAAGGGTAACTCAAAAGTACCCAGATTTTCAGCAAATCACAGATGTCTCCCCAGAGAGTTAAGAAAACAGTCAAATGCATTACCAAAGACCTATGAAAGTAGGTGAGAGAAGTCTGAATGTACTTACTCATTTAATCCCTTTCTAACATTCATGAAAAGAGAGGAAAACGCGAGACTTCACAAGCAACACAATGAAATGGGATTAAAACACTGGTGTGAGATTATCTCAAACATTTTCTGAATTAGACCAGTATTCAAAACGATAAATTCAATTTTTAGCAAGCACAGCTATCAGCCAATATATTTAAATGATAAAAGGTTAATTACAGGTTTAATGTTAAGGATTAAAAAAAAATCCCAAATCTGATAGTAGCAGGATGAAAATTATCTATACTGATTTTTGATACATTTGAAGCTTACTGCAAGTAGATTTGCTACGTAAATACACAAATGTTGTATCAGAATCACAGTCCACACAGTATAAAGATTATCTTCACTGACTCCAGAATTGAGAATGCCAAAAAATAAAACAATCTGTCTTGAAAGTACCTTGAAACATTATTCTGGGATTAAGTTTTAGGCCAGGGAAGACAGGGATTAATACGTTCCATTTCCCCTAAAATAACCAACAGTCTTTGTCCAGTTTGCTCTTACAAGTTCACAGATGACTCTTGTTGCTACGTACGTGCACATCGCACTTTATCTACCAGTCAACTGATACACAACAGATGTTAAAGAGTAGAGGAGGACAGTAGCACTAGCATTGTCTGAAGTCATGGAGTTAATACCCACTCTAAATTGGGCTTCCTTATTTATGAGAACTTGAATATAATATTTGACTAATTAAGATAGTGAGCAGACAGAAAACTTCAATCAGGGCTTACACAAACTATTTTGGTTGTAAAAGATTTCAGTTCTGAATCTCTAAATTTTGGCTAATGATAATTTCTTTTCAAAACTTGACACATTAGCACAGCTGAAGAAAAATACTGAGGGAAGGGGAGGGGAGGAGAGGAGGGAAGGGAAGGGAAGGGAAGGGAAGGGAAGGGAAGGCNGACTATTGCCAAAATTGGCCCCTTGGGATAAAATAAGTTTATTTTTTGCATTGTTTTTGAAATTGCACAGATATATCTGCACTCCCCTATTATTTGGCTTACAGGGGTTGATTCTTCTGAAGGAAGGTTCAGACTGCAGTCGGTGACATTTAGAGTGCTGCTTCTAGTGTCCTGCTTGGTGGGATTTAAAAGGTTCAGCAGTTTTCAGCAGTAGCTTTATATTTCTTATAAAATCAACTACTTCTTAGTTCACTCAAGCATGAAAGCTAATTCTAAAAGGTATTCAGAGGTACATGTTTGGTAATTTGTGAGCTGCGTTGTTTTTCTAATGAAGCTATCACATGGTAATTTGGACTGGAGATGGAAGATGTGTATCTGAGTACCACTGAGGATCAAGGTCATATTTTAATTATTTCCAAAATGTTTTAAACCTCAATCTCACTTTTGCTGGTTTAGCCAAAGTATTTATTTTGTCTTCACATGGTTTTGTGATTCATGGGACTGTTTCCTCCTTTCTTATGAACAGACCTACCTGTGTCTAATTATTACTTATTATTCAAAAGTTACTTTTGTTCAGATTTCAAAATCTATAAAATTTTTCATATTGAGAGGACACAGTTTGATCCTTTCTTTCTTTCTTTTAATTCTTTTTTTAAAGAATAGAAGTTTTCTATCCTCTTTTTCCCTGTGTCGAAGGGAAGGGAAGGGAAGGGAAGGGAAGGGAAGGGAAGGGGGAGGGGAGCAGAAAATTCTGTCACAGCATTGTCAGGCTGCAAATTCTTTCAGGCTATCAGACAGCAGCTACAAGAAGTGCCACTGCTTCTTGTCAAAAGTGAGATTCACAACCTGGCTTGTAAAACCCGTGTAATACTTCAGTGCTCAAGATGATCAGCTCTAAATAACAGAAATAAGACATACTCCATTTCCAGATAACTTTAGGCAAATTTAAGTTGAAATTCAGTTATCAAAAATCAATGGCTCTGTATGAAATGCATTAGACAAAGAGGTATCTGCCATTTTAAGAGGTAAAATTCCAGCTTTTAGCTGCTCAGCCATGTTATTTGCCTAAAAAAACCCTGTCCCATCACTCCTAAGTAAACACCACCTACCATCAAAAAAACCTCATTTTGCATTGTCATTGATGGTCCTTTTCTGCCATCCTTCTGCCATTTATTTTGCCTGTTCATTCCAACTGCATGATTAGTGAAATAAGTTACTACTGGACAACAGTAGAATTTGGCCTTTAATCTTTTGTTGATAATTCCCAGAACCACAGATGATTGAAAGCCTCTGCATTGGCTATCCAATTTTTGCTAATGTGGTTTTCTACAATATCACATTACAAACTTGTGTTAGATATGTAACGTGCTCACCTTTGCCATGGAAATAGTTCCAACAGCTATCATGTGGGCAGCATCTGCTTGAAATACAATGAGGCCTTCAGCCTAATCTCTTGTGCTCTTTCTTTTTGTAATCTTATTGGCATCACTACTATTCATTGGTTTGGGTATCTACTTGAGTATTGTCTATTAACAGGCGTTAATTTTATTTATCGTATATTTGCATCAACATCACCATGAACTTAAACCCACTGTGACAGGTGCTGTAAAACACAAGTGGTCTTTACTCAAAGAGTTCACATCCAAGAAATGACTGACAATGATAGACCAACAGAGGAATACAAGCAAGCAATGTGACTGAATTTGACAGCACATTGTTACAAAGTTTTTGTAGCCATCACATAAAGAAAAGGGGGAAGCCTTGAGAGGAATAATGTAAGAGCATTGCTTTCAAGTAGAGTGAGTATCATGTCTACCATTTTTTTTTGTCACGCACACCTTGATACCGCACTAGGTGCTTTTAGCCATATTTTTTTCTGTAACATATTTGTCCCTCCTATTTTATCTAGGTATTTCTTCATCTCCCAAATCTGTATCTAATTTCCCATGCTATCAAGTGAGACTCATCTCCTAGTGTTCAAAAACAACGCTAACAATACACAAAGGTGTGAGAACTCGTACAGCACAGCAAATAGTTAATTTTGAATTGCCGCCTAGTGCGTGAATTCCTTAAGCCAGATGTAGGCTGCTGTGTTTCACTGCAACTGGTACTGTGCCTACCAGTTAGGCCATTAGCCAAAGAGTTCCAGAGGAAAGCACACCTAGTGATCATCAGCTTTGCACCACAGCTTCACCTGTCAAACAGGCTGAAAGCAAACTGGTAATGCCAGACACTTCTGCATCAGTCATATATCCCAGGGCAGTTGACGTCCCCCTATCCCCACGTATGAAGCAGGTGTACCTCTCATGCACAGAAGTGAAGTAGATGATTGGCAGGTCTGATTTCAGCATTTTTCCTAGCAACTTGCCAGACTTTCAGAGCTGTGTCAACTTGCTAAAGAACAGAGACGACGTTCCAGTGTCATGTGAGGATCACAGAAGGGAAAAAAAAGAGAAACAGTATGCTTTGAATTATAACAAGCTTACAATTATATAGAGATGTTGCAGTAATGCAGCTGCATGTATCTGTCTTCTATGTGAAATAAAATTAACTCCATAAATAAAGGCAAAAGAATTTAAAGTCCTTGTTTCTTAATTGTTGTTGAATCAGATAACAGCTCAAGAACCCTAGTTTAGCTCACGTGAGAAATCACTGACTCCAAGACAAAATTTATTTCTAAGCAGAAGTCATACGAGCAAGATTTGTAGAGTCAAGCCTCCACATTTGCAGAGTATCACAGTAAAAGCAATTACTAGTGAGGTATGTGAGAATCCAGGGGGCATTATACAGCTTGAAGTCCTAAATGATAAAATGTTCCTGTACTGTAACACTGTTTTCTGTGTTGCTGGGCTGGGACACTGCAACAGACGGTTTGGTTCCTTCTCTCTGTACCCACTACTGCCAAAGAAACCACTAACAAGCCCTGCTGCTGTCACTTGCACGTTGCTTCATCACAGGCTGTAGCATCTGTCACTAAAGTGACACAGATTGTAGTATGTCTACTGTGTTCTGCACATGCCATTTGTTTCTGAGCAGCCATGCACTGGACCACTGCTGTGTAATGTGCTGCCAAACGCAGTGCATGCAGTTGTGTTTATGCTACTTAACACTATCATATAGCACCTCATTTTCTAATGAATTAATAGTCATGACTTTTGAATACTTGTTAGGAAATTTAGCAATATTGGTATGGAGACTTGGTTACTATTAGAAAGCTAGAAAAAACAACTAATATTTTATGCACACAAATTCTAGACTTAGTTACCCTACTGATTTAAATGCAGTGTACCAGTTCAGACAATTCCAGACTTATTTCCAGTGAACTCTTAAACAAAGAAAAAAAAAATGATTTATGTATACATCTTCAGTTCTATGCTAGTCAGATCTGAGTTCAATCTCCCCTGCTTTCTGTCACTGCAATTTGACTTGCACCATAACTGCCTAAAATATAGTACAATGCATTCAGCCTACATTTTTCTATATGTAAATCTAGAAACACATATACATTCAGACACATATCAGCAACATTTTTCCACACGTTTATGGGGCATTTCCTAGTGCTAACTCACTGAGGATGCTGTTTTCAGGTCCTTCCCCAATTACTCTGCAGAAGCTCAGGCAGCTTACCTGTCTAATGTCAGTCACTAGAAGATACTTCTTCCACACTAGACTCTTTGTGCAGAAACTGGCCCAACTGCAGTTGATGGTGCAGCAGTCTGTTACCATTTAAGCACCATGGGCTTATCACTGCAAGAATGTTCTAGCTCTACAGTTGACATGGAGAAAAGGGTATCTTTGAGGGTTGACAGAACTATCAAATTGTCCTAAGGAGAAGACATATGAAGATAAATGCAGAATATATATGAACAAAAATCACTTTTAAATACAGGCAACATAGTGGAACTATGAAACATACAGGCAAGATACACGGATGTATCTACCTACTGACGAAACTAGTTGCAAAGTTCACTTCCTACACATTACAGCTGTGTTAAACAGTCAGATAGACATAGGCTTTCATACTACAAATCTCTTCCCAACTCTTTGTTCATAGAAGAGGATCTAAATTTGTTAATTTTTTTTTTTCATCACTCAAATCCGTATTTATAAGCTATTCAAATTCAGCCCTTTCTCAAGGATTTCTCTGTCCTGAAACAGAAAGAAGTTTAAGTCTTCCTGCTGACAGGTCATTGCCTTTTTCCACCTGGCACATCTAGGCAAACTCCTAACTGACCCAGAGCTACCTAACCTCATTCCAACTATCACTAAAGTCCAAGCAGACTGCTAATTCTTTGGAGGTAGGTGCCAATTTCTGCGAGGCAATGTTCACATCCCAGAATAAAGGTTTTACCACGCAGAGCTAGTCTTGTATTCCAGATACAATTACAACTTACTCATTACATTTTGTACAATCGTATTCAGGTTCATGAAATTGATATAATTGGTCAAAGGCTGACTCCTGGTGCTCTAGATTTAACAGCTATAAACTATATTTAAGAATATAATTTTTCTTCCAGTAATAAGTTTTCCTAATTTAATAACACCACCTGCACAGGGGGCTCATTCGAAGTATAAAAAGTAAAATGGTGTTTATTTAGGTCAGCCCATTTTGTCAGCAAGATCTGGCAGGATGATTCACACAAATAAATATTTGGACAAATATTCCAGTGACAGTTTTGGTTTTGGATCTCCAGGGAAGACTCTGGAAATAGTGAAATACAATACAATTATTTTATTATTTTTTTCACTAATAATCAGAATAAGGATGACTGAATTGGAAAAAAAAATCACAATAATTTTTACAGAAATCTGCTTAAAATATTACATTTTGCAATTAGTGATGTTGCTTAGATTAAAAAAACCAAAGCACACAGGAGAAGTAGTGATTAATAAGGTTCTAGTTTGTTACACTTCCATTTGATGAGGGCCTGCTAGCTTGGTCAATATTTCATCCCTGGTGATTTCCCTATTCACATGCTACTAATCCATGCTCCAGGTCTGGAGAACAGGCCACTAGTTTTAAACAGTCTCTAACTCCTTCATTTTTACAGTCAGCTATGTTTCATTTTAAAATATCTTAATACTGAAAAATTAGTATCCATCCTCCATATGGTGTAAAATAACAAAACTAAAAAACCAATGGCAATGTAATATTTTACAGTTTATAATAGTAATTTACAAAAATCTGACTTTCACTGTCAAGCCATTTTTCTACTGTGAAGAAATCTGCATGAATTCTGTACAAATACACCTTTTATCTGACCTTTCAGAACACACAATGATGATAACTTTTTCCTCAATAACACTTTTTCATATTCTTTGCAGTGACAGTAGCTGTTAAAAACATTATTTGGAATGAAAATAAATCTAGAAATTTACAAAGCACCCTCACATTTTCTATGGTGACCAGGCTCAATTCCTCAAGGGACTGACGGAGAAAAAAAGACACCTTTCTCATGGCAGTTTCCCCTCCTTATCCTGTACTCAACATGACCAGTAGCAGTCAAAGGTCAGGGAGCAAATGAGAACTACTCAGATAAGTGAGGTTCTGCAAGAGACAAAGATAAATTGATATGGATGTGGGAAACTGGAATGAATGAACGACGAATTAAAAAGATGTTTCCACTGGTCTGGCACCTGTAACAGAAGGCATAGAGCCACATACTCTACAATCTATGTCAAAACTGTTTACAGCATTTCAGCTAAGACTGGCTGAAAAAAAGAGCGTCACAGTCAAGCATTCAGGTGTTTACACAGCTTCTACCCAGGCATGCAAATTCCAGATTGTAGGATATATTGAAAGATCATGTAAGTTGTATATCTGAAATACCACTCCCACTTCAGGTTCTCTGTTGAAAAACTGGATCTTTATATGCAGACATGCTTTTGCAATCTTCCCGGAAGGAAACTTATCTGAGGACTGAAGTTGGAAATCTCATATAGTCGATCTTTTGATGAAATTTGCAGCACTTTATGATTTTATTAATGTCAAAAATTCCACAACTCCTTTGAAACTCAAAAAGTTCACCTGAGAGACAAAACCTTGCAGATTCAACAGTGTTCAAGTTTTGATTCTGCTTTGATTTAATTCGAATACCTTTGCACTTCACTAGCTGATATCTTATTGGAGAAAATCTTTATACTCCTTTTTAAGAATTGGCTCTTTCCGTGAGGGAATTTGGCTTTAGTAGTATGGGGAGGACTCCAAATGATAAATAACCTGAATATTGAACAAATGGCAACATTTCATTCATGCAGAGCAGGAAAATTTAGCCCCCATATGTTACGTTACTGGGAACTCCTTAAATCAAAACGTGGAAACTCAATATTGAGGTACATAAACTATAAGCTTTATTGATCATGTCCCTTGTGACTGGGCATTCCTACCACGCTAGAGACATAATTCTGCATGGGGCTGATTTCCTTAAGCCGTGACTTAAGGGTGCTCAGCATCTAAAAAGTCACAAAATCCTGCTTCTGCACACAAGTATCTCAGAATAGAACATGGAGGAATTCTCAAGGGTATTCTTTTTCTTCAGCTTTTCTGAAATCCTAGTCAGGCATCTAAGAATCCTGAAGGAAATTAATGGATATGCTTTCCAGTGGAGGAGGTTGTCTATTTGGCATAAACTGCAGTAACAGTATGAAATGCCTTCTGATAAGAGGCCAATGTAATTTTCTTTTCTGATCTAGTGTAATGCTAGTAATCCGTTCTTTCGTATTTGCATAACTTTGCTTTATATCAACTTGAGCGACTATTTACCTGTCATGTATGGCGTGATACTGAGTAGATGCAGAAAAGGACAGCCAGTGGAGGGTGAAGGAAGATGCCAAGGTTATAAACCAGTGCTCGTATTTATAATAGAGCTTTATTTTCAAGAGAAGCTTCTCCAGTGCAGACATAGGTGCAAGTGGAGAACATCAGAGTGCTCTATCAGGCAACACCCTCCCTGGCCCATTCCTGTAAATTCTCCTCAGTGGCATGTTTTATTGCCCCGCAGACACCCCATGATGGCTATTTATTTAATTGCTTGGAAAGCCCAGCCAAAGAAGGGTGTCTCAAGTTTGGCATGTTAGTTTCCTGCTTGCAGATTTACAGTTTAGCACCGTTAGGGTTTTCAGAGTCTCCTTGTTAAAAGTGTGAGGGGCCCGTTTCGCCAGACGAAGTACAACTGCTTTGTCTACCTCTAAACTGCCAAAATCCCCCAAAAGGCACAGAGCAGAAGTGCAGTCTGCATGAAAACTGGTGTGTGCCGCCCCTCCAACCACTGATTAATATTCGACATATTCTCCAAGCAAAGCTCTATATCAAGTTCAGTGTTTTCTCTGTCCTGTCCTTTTCTTCCCTCCTCCCGCCTAATTTTGTAGACAGACAGCCATAATACGCAATAGAAGCATAACTCTTTAAACTGAAAATATCATCACTTAAGAATACAAGAGAGTGGTATGTGTCATGTATGTCTGCAAAATGCAGTTGCTGTCTGTTACAGTCTGTAGCAACTTTTAAATCTGTCATCACGGCATGAATTTCATATTAAGCTCCTTCCCAGTGCTTTAGCCAGGAAGTAAAGGGGGGAACATACTGTATCATTTATGGGCATGCTGGTGCTGGGTCAACCATGACATCACTCTCCACTCCGCTGAGCTGTAATGAGGTGAAAAGGCAGCTTTAGAACAACATAGCACTTTATTTATTAGGAAAATTTAAGTGTGCATGTATTTCAATTTATGATAAAACTGAAAACAAAGGTTATGGACTATAGCTCTCCTACAGCACAAAGTGGGGGGGAGGGAAGGCATTTTGTAGATGGTGAAAGATTTAATGCATACAAAGCTCAGAAGATTGAAAGTTCTGGGCAGGCTAAAATCCTGTACTGACAGCCCAACCAATTAGAGTCGGTGCACAGTGCATTTTGCTTCAGTCAAATTGTACCATATACTTTGATTAGAGCATGTAACTGATGCAAGAGTAGTTGAGACTAGCTAAAATCTTCACATTCAAAAGGATGTAGGCATATAAACTGAGCACAGAAGAAAAAAAATTGGTGAGGGTTGGAGTCCATAAGAGCCCTCGGCAGCAGAAGATTCCATAGAAACCTGCAATGTTTTTTTTAATAACATTGAGAAGGTGGGCTTAGCATCTCTCCAAATTAATACTTAAATATAAGATGCACATTTGTAGTTTACAGTAAGGATTTACTTTTTTTTTTGTTCACAGCTGGAGATGGGAAAAAAGAGATACAAAAGAAGTAGAAAAACACAGTGCAGAACCGGTCTGATCAGACTTGCAGTTAACTGCTCTTGTTCCTCTTTCTCAAATACTTTTTCTAGTGTTCTGTTTTATTTTTAGGGTTAGCATATTTATTTTTCATGCTTATATGAAACAGTAAGGGACACATTATTTTTACTGCAGGCATGGTACCTGCAGTTGGCTTTTTCTGGAAAGCTCTACAAAAGCATCACTGGTGCTTACTTCCCTATTTTGAATCTTGCTTCTAAAAAGTGCATCTCACTGCCAGCTGATCACTAGCCTGGCAATCCCATCTCTGTTGACATGCACAGGAAACCCTACACCCACAGTGTTCAAAAAATACTTTTAAAACACTATGTGCAAGCTGGAGCTTTTCTGTCTTTAAGATCTGAACCAGGTTTACGATACAAATTTCTAGGCACTACTGTCATACAAATAATAAATAATATTTTACACAAATACACTGCTACATTTAATTAAATAGAGAATTATGTCTGGGTTTAACTAAGAAATTTAAAACTTGATATTGAGATTTTTTCCCTATTACAAGATGTTACTTTGAGAGCTCTGGTCCCAAGAAACAGATAGGCTGAAATTGGTCTGTAGCCAGAATATGCAGAGTTCTAAACTTCCTAAATCTTACAATCCTCTAACACCTAGCAAATGTCTGAACAGCATTTGTCAGAAAATACTCCATGAAAAACACATCTGGAAGAGTCAGTGTCAGCCCCTGAAAAGGGGGTATTCTTTTTTTCAAATTAGTGGTAAGTCATTACCTCAGCATGGTGCTAAAATACAATGTACTGCTGCAGCTGTAATTTTTCAGATGAAACACACAACTTCATTCCTCAGCGTTCATAAAGGTTTAAGAAGCCGTTATGTATTTCTTAAGGCAACTGTATTATTGCTGACCAAATTCTCACATGGGGGAATTAATTCTGCCTAATACATTTATCCAAAAAAGGGGAAGTTCTTTTTTTTTATTATTATTTTTTTATTTCATACATGTATCAGGCAAATGTCTCAGACATTTTTAAGATAGAGTTCCAAAAGCTAGTATCAATCTTCCAGAAAGAAAAGAGACAAGGTAGACAGAATAGATAATTTTGTACATGTTCTTCTTTCAACCAAAAATACCCATTAGACAGCACTAAATATTTCATAAATTGAAAGGGCTACGCTGCCAATTATACTCTGCAATGAATTTGTCAAAGAGCTGAATGAATGGGGCAACTCATGCAGTAGACAACTCTTCAATCCAAGCGCAAGCAGAACCTAGACATATTTCACTCTTTCTTTGTTCTTTTCTTGATTTTTTGGGGTAAGGTTACCCTACTATATTGACATTTTCTGTTTTCTCCCCATTGCAATCAGCTTCAATCTATCTATGGATTTCCTTGCTTAGGAAGAAAGGTCTAAAGAAAAACCATGAATATAAAGTCCCTTAGTCCACCACTCATTCTTAAAATATCTTTTTCTCTCTTCTCAGTGCACATTTGAAAAACAGCTCTGGAACGCTATCTGAGGAACCTATTAGTTAAAATACTTTTATTTAAATTTGACTTGTAAAACATTCTCTCTACTTCCCCTCACATGTGTTACTTGTTTCAAGTACAGCATGAACCAACAGTAAACATAATTTTCCATCTCTAGCTGTGATGAAAAGCACCTGGAAGACAAACGATGGTGAAGAGTATCAAAACCAAGCTTATACAGCATGAACCAAATTCATTCTTCATATGTTTCCTCAAATGCTGACCTAAATTGAATTACACTGTGAGTGAGTCTGGCTCTCTATCTGCATTTCTTATTAAATTGCCCACTGTTAGCATCTGCCTTTTCATTATACCTTGTGGCCTTTTCTTTCCCATTAATAACCTCGCCATATGCCCCAAGTTCAGTACTTCCTCTGCTGAATTTATTTTGTCATCTACAGATTCTTTAAACTGTTTCCTTTTTCAGTAAGTGAAAATTCTTAGTAGAAGACAAGAAGCATAGACTCTAAATTATCCACTACTTGCATAATGTTTTTCTCAACAGGTAGCTCTCTGTAGCTTTCTATATTTAGTGGTCCTGTTTCTGTCCCCTCAGTCACACAGAAGGACATGGTACCCCCAGTGAATCCACAGTCTTCAGAAAGGAATAGAGAAAAAGGCAGAAAACATCATTGTGCCACTGTATGAATCCAGAATTAGTTACTCTTGAGTACTCAATGCAGCTTTGATTTCTTTAGCTCAAAAGGTTTTAGAAGAATTTGAAAATAGAAAGAAAAGGCCAGCAAAGACAGTTGTCACTTGGAGCGACTTCTATGTAGAAATGATTAAATAGAGTAGGACTCTTTAGCTGAAAGCCCTGCCTCTGAGAAGACACGATCCTAACCATAAAAATCAGAAGTTGCATGAAGAAGCTGGAAAAGCTTTTCTAATACAAAAATTAGACAGTATCAAATGAAAATATTTCAATCAATGCACAGTTACATTAACAAAAACAGACACAGTATGCTGGGAATGCTGAAGATTCAATATGAATTTCAAAAGCTGTTAGATACTTTCATGAAAGAAAATTCCATCCAGGACTATTAAACACAAAAATATCACCTTTACTTCATGGAATCCTAGAGCCATACATCAAAGAAGATTAAAAACCAGAGAGGAGTTTATCACTATATGTTTGACCTAATCTCATGCCCTTCCATAGGCAGCTATTAGTGACCATTGTTGGAGGAAAAAATCTGGGCTAGTTAGGCCGACAGAAGAACTCCAGTAACACTAGCAGTAAAATTTTAAAATATTGTCATCTGGCACAGTTTACTGTCTGTGCAACAAGAGCTAGTAAGAAAGAATGTGTACTCCTGCCCCAGCTGCTCCCCTTCGCTGTTTCAGTTAAGACACTAAACTGAGCCCTGGAATATAATACAGATCTCAGTCAACTTTCTCTTGTGACAGCGGTGACATTCAGTTAGTGAGGAAGCAGTGGAGAGTCCCTCAGCAGTGCCTTACTCTGCTGGAATAAGATTTGCAAATGCTCTTCTGATAATGTCTGTATCATCTGCATTATACTCCGCACAGCAGTTTGGCTCTGAAGAACGATGTTTGTCTCACTTTCAGCCTGTTCACTAGCTGACACCACAGACCTTCTCTAAATACTTCACATACATTTTTCTGTGTTCACAAATCAGAGGATTCTTTTCTATTTCAATTCTCTAGTATTTCTCACAGCGCCTTATAATCTGTACAGCAAAAGCTGAACAGAAAGAAACAGACAATGAAACACAATGCAGGAAGATGCCAAATCAGTCAGAAACCCCCACCCTATCCACAGACAATCAGCGCCAGCTGTAGTCCAATTAAACTTAATCTAGTCACATGCTCATGTGTTCCTCAGAAATTAGAGGAAATCAATTCAAATGCTAATGAGAAAACCCATAATTTATTATCTGCTGAGGAATGCATGTTACATTAATTTTAACTGTAAACAATTATTTTTATTGCAAGATTAATTACACCATCTTACACAACTTCCTTTTTTCATATTTTTTGAAAGAATGAGTTTTCTGCTACTGTTTTGTTGATCTGCCACAGTACAGGAAAGTGTAATTAATTTAGGAATACTACAAATGTGGTTTTCTATTCCTCTGTCAAAAGAAAGTGGGACAAATGCCTGGGGCAAAATACAGAAAGATCCAAGCTCTTGCCCTAAACAAAAGTACAAGAGCTAGAGAACAGTGTATTATCTTACTAGGAGTCTGGAGCTAAACACGTAAGGTGGGAAAAGAGAGAAAGCCCAGGTAGAAGCAAAGGTAAATTTTCATAGGTATTGGCCAAGAAAGCACGGAAGTTGCAAAATATTTTATCAATAAAACACAAGGAAGCAGTGGGAAAGGAGAAGCATTTCAGGGCAGTCTGTCTTGTTTGCTGACCAGAAGTCTCACTGTTTTTCTAGAAAATACATGTACAGAATGAAATATCTGTGTTATAGCCAAAGTTTATTGCAGTCATAGAGGCAGAGAACAACAAAAATAATCCAAACAGTATTTTTTTCACTTTCTAGACTTTTTCTGTTTGTTTGAAAAGCCTGTTCTAATGTTAGAAAATGTCAGTGATAAAATGCCTTGTCCTAAGTAGCCCATTCTTTTTACGTGTTTGATTTTTAGCACCAATAAGAATTCAGACACCCTTACCAAAACAAAAATCAAAACCAGAAATGCATTCAAGGAGTTAATTTAGTGGCTGAACAAGCAAGAAGGACCATTCAATGTATTACTTTAATTTCACATCAATTGTTGGGAGTTTCCTCAATACAACTAAATCTGGACCTCAGATTTTATGGGATGACTATGGGGCTAAGGTTTGGGGGCTACAACTAAATAGATTTTTCTTGATGAGTATTTTGGTGCTACCATTGGTCACATTTACTTTATAGGAAACATGACAAATGTAGCTTTTTTTGTCCTCACAAATCCTTTGCAGAACTGATTTGTGCCTTCACTAATTTATTAACTATTCATAGAGTATTCAAAGAAGACTTTTGAATGTATCTGACTTCGTGCACGATTTAAAAACAATTTTGCACTACTACTACTTTTCTTTTTTGTTATGTCTAGTAAATGCAATCACAGGTTTCTGTTTTTAATAAATGGTTAGCCCACTTTTTAGCTCAAAAAAAAGCAAAGTCTAACATTGCAAGTAAGAAAACTCAAAGAATACCAGATAACACTGTTTGGCACAAATAGCCCTGTTCACATGCATAGAGTGAAGAAGTTTATATTCAACGTAAAATGTACAAACTGTCATGCAAAAAGAATACATTACAGTAAATATTCACAAAAAGCATCTGAAGATGAGTTTCAGACAGTTGGGCAGAATGGGCCATTTGCCCCCAAACTGTGCTTTTAGTATTAAATAAGATGAATACATTATAGAGAAAGAGGGGACTAGTTTATAACAGCTGACCAATTTCAGACTTGAGGGTAACAGCTGAGAAAAAAATACCTGAATTTCTTAGTGTTTCTTTCACTTTCTTTACCTTTCTAATAATCATGGAGACTGTACTGCACACGAGTCTCTTGCTCCACCTTTGTGTTAAAAAGAAAAGCACCCATTCTAAATATTTGTCACAGAGTGTTGCTGTTAGTCATCATGAAGTCTTGTTCATAATGCAAAGGTAAAAGAAGACAAAGGGGAAGGGAACTTCAAACGTTATCTGTGTTTGAATGTTGCTGGACCCTATACTTCAGCAGACTGAAGTCAATCTGAATGAAAAGAGTTATGCTTTGCCTGCTCTAAAACACCTTCAATTTTCTGAGCTGAGCTGAATATGACTACATCATTTGTGGCATTTGTTAAACAAACTCAACGCATTGTAGTTCCAGGTTCATCACTAGTACTAGTTAAACTGTAAACCTCTCTACAAAGTAATAAAGTAAGTGGAGCATACTAGCATGTATGTTAGGAACTGCTGCTCTGATTAAGCAGTACAATCTTCACTCAGGCTTCATGCTTCAAACTCATGCATTTTGAACTCCTTCCCAACAAAACTAGAGAATGTGATGAAGCTACTCTGGACCCCTTTGTGCTTCACGTGCTGATGACATGAAATGACCAAAGGAATTTTTCCTTGGCAGAGGATACTATGGTGCCATAGCGTGTGTGTAACAACCCCCCTTCCTCCCAGTTTGATTCAGCGCAATCTGCAGTTCATTTCGACTAGCAGAAGCTTTGACATCTGTCTTTACTGACACTTCTCACCAAATGAAAACAGTGCTGACAGTTTCCAGGAGAAGAATGCGGGATTTTTCAGAGGTGTATACAGAAGGACAATAATAATCACTAGAGTTGTAAGACTGTCTTTAAAGAGAACCTAAGGTGAAAATGGAACCACGACCCTAATCCTGCTAAGCAAAGAGCACTAAATAAAAGTCAATAAATTATATATTTCAAAATTTTATGGTTTAAAGTCAGAAAGAATTATTAGATGCTTCCAGCCAGCCATCTGTTAATTGGAAACCATTAAGTCTCATTCAGGTGGCCCACACTGACTCCCAGAATTTCTCGTTAAACCAAAATATTTGGCCCCACTGGGGTATTAAATTACTTGCCGAGGCAGAAGACAGAGGAGCACAAGTAAGAGTCCAATAGGCAAAACTTCAACACAGGCAGGAAACTGATGAGGTGAGATATGCCCAAATGATCTCAGCAAATGAACTCTATCCTCTGCTATTGAGGGCCTTCTCCATCTGGGTTGCAGGTGTATCTCCTCCCAGACAGCAGTCAGTCTAACACAAGTACGTGAGCAAGACAAGTCAGCTGCATCTAAGAGGTTTCTCTGTACAACTCAGGACACTTGCTCACATTATCTGTGTCCTATGTCTAGTTACGGTCAGCCTCTTCTCCTTTAGAGGAAGCTGCAAGCAAAAACAATCCTTGGATCTATATACTTATTTGGATATCTGGGGAAATTCCTTCTTGACTGGCTAAAGCTCTGAAGTTCAAGAACTCTTTACAACTATTGTCTTAATGCAGAGCTAGCTGTGTCACCAAACGATGCAAAAGCATTGCAGAGAGAGCAAAGCAAGAATCTCAGTTCTTGCTGTTACCCGCAAAAGAAAGAAAGAACGAAGATTTACAAATTCCAAGGACAGAAAAGATAACTAGAAACCTATGGCAATCCACTTTCACCGCCATCCCCACATTCCTGTCCCTGTAAATACAGAGGTATTAGGATTTCTCACTGAAGCAGTATTACCCTTTTTTTAAAAATCAAAACAAAACAAAACAAAACAAAACAAAACACCACCAAAACAAACATCTAATCTCCCTTCCTTAAACATCTTAGTAAGATGGTGAGTCCTCCACCTCACCTGGCAAGCAGTTCCTGCATCTAATTACTCTCACAGTTTCCAGTCATTCGATCTTGTTATGCTTTGTCAGCAGGACAGAAAAGCCCAATCATCAGGTTTTTTTCCATGGAAATGTATCTGTGTGTGTCTTGACCTTATCTTTAAGAAGCTGTGTAAGTAGAACTCCTTGCTTCTTTCTTGGAAGAATAAGGCTCATTTTCTAGCACCTGCATCATTTTCATGACTTGCACTTGAACTCTCTTTCTTCCACATCTTCCTCTTGAAGGATAGTCTCCAGAAAACAATGCAGTCTTATTAGTGATCTTGCCAATATCTTTTGTACTTCTTTACTTCTACAGGTACTTTTCTTCTCATATGGCCAAGGAACTTTGCCTCTTTTAGCTACAGAATCAACAGCTCATATTGAACTGAATATTTATAAGGTACTACATTCTTCTAAGACAGAATTACTGTTTTCGTTCTTAGCTTCCAGGTATGGCATACCTTGCTATAATTAGAGCAAATACTAACATGCAATTGGAAATAACATGGTAATTGGTCTGTGACTATATCACTAGGTCACTGAGATCCATTTAACAGTTGGGCTTTTTCTTTATCATTACTGACTTACTAATATTTCTCTCATTCACAGTCTTTAGGAACTAGCTAATGCTTTTCAGCATTGTCTAGTTCTCTTGACAAAAATATTGGTATCAAACAAGCCTAGATCCCTGGAGAGCTCCACTGGAAATAAATCTACCAAATTAATCTCTCCCTATACACAAATACATTTTGACATCTGTCATTAGCCTATTTTTAATCATTTTAAGAAGTGTTTGGTTAATATCGCACTTTTTTTTTCTAATCAAAATGGTTTAAGATTAAACATATGTGCAGACAACTGCAAATAATACAGTCAGCTCAGCACTTATAAACTGGACGTATATATACTACTGCCTGTTCCACTTGAGAAGTACCCCAGATTAGCTAAAGCAAAAGTGGTGTAGCCAGGATATTCATTCACAGCACAACTGCAATGGGCCATACTTGTGCCGAGTCACTTAACACAACACACACGTGATGTGTATCTCAACTCAGATCGCTGCTGCACTTCACCAAGTGCATGCAGCTGCACTGAAGACGTTCCACCGAAGTGCAAAATTCTGCATGGTTTAGGTGGCACCAATGATGGAAACATCATGTAGAGCTACATGAGAGGCTTGTATAAGCTACCAAACAACCTCCACGCTGATGATCTGCAGCCTCCAACTTTTCAGAATCTCCTTCCTTATTTCAGTGGACTGGCAAAACTTATTGCGTACAATGTTGTGCTCTACAAACATTGCACAGACCAGTTTTCACATTAAACTGATATATACCTAATAAACATTCGTTCTTTTTGGAAGCTGCATTAATTGCACAGGACGTGTCTAGTAGATATTGCTCCTGGTTTACATATGTCTGAATTGTGAAACTTCTGTCAAAAGCTCAACTGTAAAATGTTTATACGCTTATTGGATGGCATTCTGATACAAAAGTTGCCTGTAAACCTAAAAGCTAGTAGCTGATTATACCCAGAGACTTAATTGTTCTCTTTCCCTTAAAAGACTTCCTAGTTTGGAATCTCACCTTTTAGGTAGATGTCCATACAGAAAGCCTGAATATTTGAGGGTCATTTACTGCTTATCAGAAACCATGATGAATATTTGAGTAGCTGCACAGCCTTAGATGTGACAGTTACCTGTGTACTGCTGTTGCTTGATCACAGATAATGTTGAAAGCATTCCCAATGTAACATTATCCTATGAGTGGGCAGATATCAGACAATCTGTGAGTATAAACATTTGTGCAGATGAATTCCTGCTGCATATCAGCTGATGAACATACAGATGAGTTTCCCCTGTGTAAAACAAACTCTTTCTGACTAATCAACCTTTGCATCTTGACACTCCAGTGGTATAGTATATACATCCTTTCAGCTCTGCCATCAGAATGCAATAAATCTTCCTGCTAGTGTCATAATACTTTTCTCAATATTTATAGTTACAAAAATTTAACTCTTGACTGCATGTTTAAATGTTGATTGTTAAAGTAAAAATCAATCTGAAGGTTTTGATGATTTAACAAGCCACAAAAGCATATAAATGTATCACAAAAACTTGATTGATTTATAACTTTGTAATCCATCCCTCCTCATCTATTATCCTGTAAGTACTATATTAGCAATCATTAGTAGCAAGACAAGATAGAACACTGACATCTTCCTGACACGATATGACCATAACTGGAATCTTCTAATACGTAAATGCTTTTACCTGGCTATTAATAGTGCCCTTCACTAAAGCTGGACCGGTATTGCCAGCCGTATTGAGCGGCTGAAGTTTGCTATCAATCGTGGAAGTGACTGCTCCGGATGGTTGTACCTACCGGAACAATAGTGGAGTGCCAGCCAGTCTATTGTATTACTGTTCTTACCAGAACTTTTATTTATCTCTCTAGAAAGACAATCATTTAAAATTAAATCCATAGTAGTAAGGGAGAGGTGGATGTTTTCAAGACCTTAGAATCAGAATCTGACTCTGATCTCCATGAAAAGATATTTTCATTTTTCCATAAACTTCCAATTCTCCAACGTGCATGAGACTTCAAGATTACAGGCATGGGCTAGGACCAGCAGTGATGTTAAATAAAGATCAAGAGCTTACTACATAACAATTTTTTGTACCATCACCTGATAGCACTTTTTCTAAGGTTTTAAATTGTCTCTAAAGAATTTTATACAGGATAGAAAGGCATAAAGTCTACACCAAAAATTATTATCAAGGAAGATTGCCCTTAACTTCATTTTAAACATATTATAATAAAAAACAATTCTTTGTCACTTGTACACTAAAAAGTTGTAGATATTTTCTATAGATTCTATAGATTATATATACCATGGATGTCAGTGGTTTAATTAACATAGTGAAGGTCTTGGGTTGGTATACATTTTGTTTCTTCCTCCCCTCAGGAATTTTTTGATAGGTAATACTTCTGTTCAAGCTTTTGAAATTCTCTACAGAAACAGGTGTTGTGCAAGCCAACCTAGAGAGCAGGTTCTCCCAGGGCGATTCGTGGCCCTGCCAGGTGAAATGCAGCCTGGTTTCCTCATATCTCTCACTGCTGTACATTTTCACCCTATAAATGGATGCATTTTATTGCTAAAGTGCCTACCCTGGGCCAGTATCTTATCTTCTTTATACTACTGTAAATCTAGCACAATTCCTTTCATGATGGTGGGGTCTTTTTGCATTTATGCTTGTGTAAATCAAATCAAATTTTGTCATTACTGTCTGCACTTTTAACACTAAATATTCCCATTAACTTCAGTCTTATTCTTAGCTGTGTAAGAAATCCGTAACAATGGCAGTAGCCTGTAACTTCTTTAAGGCATCTAGAAACACACAGCATTACATAATGTGCTCTATTTCATAATACTGCATTTATTGTTTTTATATAAGTAATTCCTAAAGAAATTCCTGTTGTACCCTGTTGAGAGCCCAGTTGTGGATAATTCTATGGCAAATGACAAGTTCCAAAATTTCTCCAACAGAGTTTTGTCTTCAGGAACAGCATTGTGAACTGGATCTTTGTGCAAGTGTTTAGGCCAACTTTTTTGGTGAAAATTACCCATCCCAGGTTCAAATATTTTGTTAAACTGTTGTCTTACATACCAGTGAAGTGACATAGTGGCTTCAGTGGGCACCTGGGATCCAGCCAGGGTCATCCCACCACAATAGTATTTAAGTGTTTATATTAATGCAAATAATAAGACAGTCTTTCTGCACCAGAGTGATTCCCCTTGAACCCTGCATGTAGTCACCTTCCATGGGTATATCATATCCTTCACTCAGAAGAAATAAAAAATCTCTGGGAACTCTGAAGTAACTGACTTTTCCCCTTGGTTCCAGTGGGGCAAGGAATTCTTATGGGAAAATCAATACTAGAAATAGCTGATGGGAACAAACATCCCATTGTATGGGATTTTCTACTCATTTTCTGAAGATCAAAACAGCTTCAGGCTAGATTATAATTTTTAAGATCCTCCTTCATGTCCCCAGTAACATGGGGGAAGTTGGAAATGTCACTGCAGAAAACTAGTATGTAGCTTGTCATTGCCACTCTACCAGGCAGTAAGAGGAGGAGTATGAAAGGCTGTAATCCCATTGAAACTGACAGTAGAACTTCCATAGATCCCAGAAGTTAACTAGAAGTGTCAAAAAACAAATCAAATGGTAATTTGGGATCAAAAAGAATAAATACATACATCAGATGTTGGATGTTTGGATATCCTCCTTGGATATTTGCAAGAAGCTCATACACCTTCTAGTGTGAATACATGACAGAACAAGACTGGCCGGGAAAAGAGAAAATATATATAAAATTACATAAGTACTTCTGCCTGCAAAGGAATAGGGTATAAATCTCCTCAGTGAGTCAACATTCCTCAAAGGCTGCCATCTTTAAATCCACCATCTCCATATATCAAGCAACAGGACTGGAGTAAACTGTTTCAACTTGCGTCAGGTGAGGTTTAAACTGGATATTAGGAAAAATATTTGTTCACCAACAGGGTTGTCAAGTATTGGAACAGGCTGCCCAGGGAAGCAGTTGAGTCACCATCTCTGGAGGTATTTAAAAGCTGTGTAGATGTGGTGCTTAGGGACATGCTTTAGTGGTGGACTGGGCAGTGCTAAGTTAGTCGTTGGATTCGATCATCTTATAGGTCTTTTCCAACCTAAATGGTTCTATGATTCTACACTTCCTGCTCTCAGGTATCCCTTATTCAGGCCCAGTCAAGTAATATTTCTGGATTTGTCCCAATCCTACTATTTGCTTTTTGTTTCAGAGAAAGAAAAAATTAGGCAAAACAGCATAAGGCACAGAGTAACGCTGAGCACCGATTTTGAATCAAGTGCCATGTTCATACTTGCATGTTAGCATATATTGTCCACTGGGTGAATCTCTAGTATAATATAAAGGATGTGTAAGACAGCTCTAGATCTGTAATGTTTTCACCAATGAGCACCTCCCAGATTTCACCTTAGCCCTTTAGCAGTCAAACTAGCAACTAAAAACTGCACACTTGAATATTTATGAAAGATCTTACTAAGTTGTTTCTAGAGATGTTTTTTCCTTCCATTGTGCTTTCTTTCTCCCAGAGAGCACAATGAAATACACACTTTTAAGAGTACTTTTAAAACATTGATTGGTTTAAACATTAAATTGTC
Organism: Thinocorus orbignyianus; assembly: GCA_013400375.1. Lineage (NCBI taxonomy): Eukaryota > Metazoa > Chordata > Aves > Ciconiiformes > Thinocoridae > Thinocorus > Thinocorus orbignyianus. Next base: position 178,992 of record VXBW01001205.1, read on the forward strand.
GCAAGCGTAAAATAAAATTTTATTAAATTACCACTACAGTGAAGACCATGGCTCAAACCTAAAGACAACTAAGCATATTAGTAGCATTACAGCATGATTAGTCTTAGCAAATTTATGAGACTGTCTTAAGCATCTGCAGGACCATTTCACTGTTCACAAGTGCACATTAATTAGTTAATAGCTGATAATATTGAGGCAAAGATTCCTTAAAAATTATTCTAACACTTGTCTTACTCATGTAAGTAGTCCCATTTACATCTATAAAGCTACTCCTATGAGCAAAAATACAGTTTGTGGGTGTTTCCAGGATCATAGGTTTGGGTGTCCATGCAAACTTTCGAACAACATTGGCCATAGAAAGACTCAGTGAGCTGCTGGTGTCTTCACTGTTCTTTACGCCTGTAAGTGCTTGCAGAATCAGGGGCCTTTATTCATAATATCAGAACACATTTCCATTTCACTTTTAGTCCAGATGTCCTTTGAATTTTGAAATTCCTCAGAAAATACTAATTTTGTAAATATTATCAAGTTTTAATTTATATAGTGAGTGAACTTTATTAATATATTAATATTCCATTTCCACTCCACAATAAATTCTTTTTGGTTGAAATCCCATTTGCATTATCTTGCATTGTAAAGCTAGAGATATAAACATACAGACAGATAAAGAGCTTGTTTCTGACAGATATTTCTGGTGTTCTTCCTCTCTTTTGGATGGTTGTTAAGTGGTTATCTAACACATCAAGAATCATTTTGGAGGGAAAGAGTTCACTTTTTCCAAATGGGCTATTTTATTTGCAGCAGATTCTGTCATCTTCAAACCAGCAGTACATAATTGTTCTTATTTAGCTGATGGAGACACTGTAAAGATCAGAGAATCTTTAATTGGCACAAGGGCAGCACGTTCTGCTTCTTTGCTTATGATACTGACAAGGAAAAAAATTTGTAAAATTTAAATTTACTAAAAATATTTTACACAGTTAAAATAAATAAAACCAGTACTCTTATTGTAGTCATTATAGACCTGATCTTGTCATCATGCAAGTGCCAGAAATTCTTTCCTTCTGACTTCAGATCTTTCCAGAAACTGCCTCTGTGTAAGAACACTTTATGGATCTTCCACTAATTTAGAACCTGGGCTGCAAATACCAACTCACCAAAGACTTGTTATAACAACTTATCACCGCTTATGAGTCATCCTACAATAATTTACAAGGTTGGATTGCGATTTTATAGACATAATTACTGTAATGAGTACAGTAATGCACTCTTCAATGTTATTTCTCATTGTGCTGCAAAACTTTTCATTCTTTAATACCACACTACAACAGACAGAACTAGTAAGAATGGTATCAACAGACACCTACAGGTACTTAGGAATACAAACCAAAATATTTTGTGTATTTATGTATAAAATTGTCTTCTTTTCTGGCCACAAAAATAGCCCCTTCTGTGTGAATGTTAGGCCAGGAGCTGGCCAGGAGTGAAGCACCACATTCTAAATGTGCTACTTTCAGAGACTGTGTCTGCATATGGCTATTAGCAGTCCCAGGTACCACATTGCCAAAGGTAAGAAAGGAAGTCTGTAACAGAATTCCCTCATCCTACTGTAAGTAGAAGCATACCAAAGATGTTTTCTGTGTTCAACTGAATTTCAAACCATGCTCAGAAGTTCTTTTTGTTCCAAAGGCTCTGAGGTAGCTTATTCAGAGCCTCCTCATGCATGACTGCACACTCTATTTTATCATGTACTCATTTCCTCAACAGTCTGGACCCCTAGAATATGAGAAAAACACCTCAAACTCTAAGTAGAAGGCTGTTAACTGTTACAATTCTCTTAAACAGTGGAACTCTCAACAACAAATGATTGTTTGCCTGCAGGACTTGGATCTTCCTCAGCTCATCTAAATGCACGGTGTGGACTGCCTTTCCATTCCCAGTGCAAGGCACACGTTTTTGACAATGCTGTCTCTAAAATACCATACCAACTTCTGTATTTTAAAATAAAAACTTAAATCTCTAGCAAACCAAGATATTCCATGCACATGCTTCTTCCCTGGGTAGAGGATGAGGGAATGGCCAACATGTGACAGAAATTAGTTACATTCCTTCATGAACTGCTGAGCCCAGAACTAGGATGACAAACATCGTTTAAGAGCCTAAATGGAATCTTGGAACTATACCTATGTCTCTCAAGAAACCCAAACAGAGTGCTCTAATAACAAGACAACATCTTAATATGAAATGTATAGAGGCAGGAAACATGTGAAGTCTGTTGCATGTAACTTCAATTCACCAAGAAAAATACATTTTAGGTATTTTTATGCATGGAAAACAGCAGTCCGCATTTCCTACTAAAATTCACAGAATGTAAATGGGTTTTATATTCATAACCATCTCTCCAGAACCATTTGTTCTGATCACAAGAAGTTGTTGAGACCTATATGCAGGAAGATTTATACCTAACAAGAGTAAAGGCATAGATCTAACTTATTAGTCTGAAGTAATTTATTTTTCCTTAATCTGCACATGCTTTATGCACAGTCATGTTTAAGGAATGCACCCAGTGAATCTTTCCTGGAACACAATACCCAGAAGAGCACGGGTCACTCCACAAATAAGAAACTGTACTTTATTCAGAATCACCTTCAAACTGACAGAACCTAGAAAGCAGTCAAAATACCAATTTTTCCTTAAACTTCCTTAAACTAACAACTACTCTCTCTGTTTTGTTATGAAAGACTCTTAAACCCAACAACTGCTGTCCCTGGTTTTATGTTATGTCCAAATAAAATTAAATCTCATATTTAACATATTTAAAATAAAATCTATTGAAGTATTACAGTGTGATTATTATTATCAGCAATGCTAATGGCCTCTAGAAAACACTTTCCTCTTTTTATTTCCATGTTCTTACACTTTTTCCAACATTCTCCATTTAATCACCATATCTTTTATCACAGTCTCCCCCTGTGAAGACGCACCCATACTGTGGTGTGTGTACCCCGCAATACATACACCCGTAACAACCTTAACTGCATAGGTGATATATGTTAAAATGCCTTACAGGAATTATTCTTCTTTTAAAATACAAATATATAATAGAGAAATATAACCTAAAAAAGTCAATTGTACAGCATCTAAGCAGAGGGTGCAATTCTTTGACCAACTCTAAACAAACTGAACTTATGGATCTGGGTGAAGTTTCAATCTATTGCCATTAAAATTAACTTTACAATTGAAATGATAAGTGATACTGCTTCAGGCCATTCTTGTCGTGTCAGGTAGTTAAGAGCAAGGTTGATGGTATCTGGGACAACAGGAATCATAGCATCAGAAACTCCTTTGTTACAGTAGCAATAATAAACAAAGTAAAATTAAGAATAGCATTGGACCAGAATCAAAGTTCTAGTTCAACATATCACTGAGCTTTAAACACCAGTGAAGTCCATATTTAAATTCTGTGGATAACTCTCCATTCAGCCAAGCCAAAATCCCAAGGATAAACACCAGTGAACTTTAACTGAATGTGACTCCAGATATAGTGGAGTACAAGAAATGTGTGGCCTGCTACCATGCAACATATTTAAATACAAATTAAAATAAGCAATAGACTAATAAATGCCAACAATAATACTAAGAGTAATACTTAGAACATGCTTATGGTATGTACCCATCCATTTTATAAATAGAAAAGCATGCTTTAATTGTATGCCTCAGTTTTTCTGGGGGAAATAAAAGAAAAAGAAAAACAAAGATGAAAATAACTTTATGAAGTGGAATTTCTAGGCTAAGAAAAAATTACAAGCACTTGAAAAAAATAAACTCAAGAACCAGCAAAAGGCACCCTTAGTAAATGTTTAGGGGAAGGGAGGAAAGAAGGAATTCTACCATTTTTGTCATTTTCTGTTTTGAGTTATTTAACAAATGCTGAGATTACTGCAAAGAAATCAGCTGGATGCAATTATGTGACACCATGCCAGCCTCAGCAATGCTGGAACTCTAAAATAAGCTCAGAGCTCCCTCTCAGCCTAAACAGTGTTATTACATGCTGTTAAAAGATTATTTTCAAGCAAACTTAATTACTTAATAACGATGTTACCTGACCATTGAAAGGTCCAAAAGGTATTTCTATCTATTCACATCTTCTAATCATTATAGTATTGCTTTTAGTCTTCTTCAATTTGGTTATTTATACACCATATTTCCTTCAAGTTGCTATTTCACTATTGTCAGGTCTTAATTTCAATCCCTTTGGAGCAGTATCTGGACTTCTATATGAACAGAAAAGATTTTTATCTCTGGCCTATTCAGAATATATTAATGAGATTTATGACAGTTATGTGACATAATTCAGATTATAAAAGTTGACGTAAAGCTGCCACTATTAACTCAGCATCTATGTGTGTTATTATAGTATACAAGAAGAGGTAATAGAACAAGGATTCCAGACAAATAGTTAAAATAACTTACTGACATTTAGAAAATGCCCTTTACCCCATATTTCTTATGCAACAAATAAAATGTGCAAATACATATGTATATTTATATAACATCTGCTATCTAAGATTCACTTAAGCAAAGATTTTAATAGATTTAAGCCGAAGTACTCATGCATTGGAGATCAGACTATATATGGCAACCCATGAAAGAGAGAATGAAAGAGAAAGACAACTTAGGACATTATGCATCTAGTAAATAGTACTATAATCATTCTTTAATGGAGATTTTACAAATATTGTATTGCTTTTAAAGTAATAAAAGTAAAATATAACACATATGGAAAACTGCTTTCGACTTCAGTGGAAGCAGAAATGAGGCTCATACATGACATACAGACAATGTTTCTGAAGGTTGTCCATTCCTAAAAGGGGTCTTTTTGCTTGCAAGAATGCTGTGTGTTGCCACCACCTCAGCTAATGAAAGAAAGACTATGATTTTCTCAACTTTGACAGAGAAACAAGCATATTAATGGATAAGCTCATAATTGCTTTGTTTCAGACTGGTTTTGATACTACATAGAATGTGCTATCAGTGAAGAGCAGATTACAGAAAATTCCCAAAATTCACCAGAAATAATCAGCTACCAGCTATAAAACAAAGAAAAGAAAGTGCTTTTTTTACAGAGTGCATAATTAAACTGCAGAACTCACAAATATATATGATTCCAATGTTAATTAGAAAAATTAATGGCAGATAATTGCAGTGATGGCTATGCCATACAACAGTACTAAACAGGTTCAGCTTTATTAGTTTGGACTTCACATCAACACACTAAGGAGAAGATGAACAGCAAAAAGAACTCAGCAGAAGGTCAGAAGACAGATAAGGGGGATGCCAGGGTACAGAAAGAGAACTCAAGTGGGTTGGCAGTAAGGAATCAGCAGAAACCTCATGGCAGAACATGTTAAAACAACGGTTCACATTCGTGAGAATGCGAAAATTTTTAAAAGTTGCCCCTTCACTTAATTTTTTTACATAAAGATAGCAGCTGAAGCATGAAAAGACAGCAAGTAGGGCTCTTTGAGGGCAGATATTAAATGTAAAGCTCATTGAAAGTTAGGCTGACTTTTGTATGGCATTTGTCAATTCTTTTATTGCCCCTGTACTTCGTATTTGCACCATACTTCATTATGAAAGCAGTTGAGAATGAGGGAAAACTGTGGATGAATGTGTCTCTAACATACAAAGAAACACAGTTAAAACACAGAAAACTAAAAAATATAGGCACATATTTATTAATAGCAAATTCATTCTAAAAATAAAAAATTGCTTCTTTGGAGATCTTTTAATCCAAGTCAGTCATTACTTCGTTTGGTGGTGTGACTTATGTGTACAAGTTCTAGGCCAGATAACACAGTTAAATCTATAGCACCCTAAGATGCCAGTATAAGAAGACCTTAAAGGAAGTGACTGGCTCTTTTGCAGCATCCTGGGAAGCAGCTGATAGATAATAATATATCATGGTACTGATGTTCAAATTATGACTTGCCTCTGGAAGTGAAACATTTTGTAAAAGTTCCCTCTCATTTTATCAGTCACCCTATCTAAATATATACACTCCTGTGAAATAGTACAAAAACAATATATCATCATTTCATCGTAATCTTGCTTGTTCTTAAAATTAATAATAAATAGGCAGTCGATTTTTTTTTCCTTCTGAAGAGACAAGCACACTGTAGCTCAGAATGCAGAGAAGTAACTCACTTCACATTTCTGAAAGAAATTACTGAAAGCATATACCGAAACCTATGAAATGTGAGAAAATCAACTACTTAAGGCCTTCACCTTCATTCCTTCAGAAAAGTGTGATGGGAGGCATAAGCCTGATCTGTCAAACAAGTAATGAGATGAAACCTGCACATCTCAAAACCAACCAAACAAAATGCCAACCGTATAGTGAGAAAATATATCTCCTTGTGCACCTAAAGTTACCAATCATTCCTCACTCTCTAGCTTTCTGTCTCCCTTACTGTGGACTCAAAAGTCCATGCCTCCTCTGGGGAATATTTGCTGGCTTGGGGTAAAGTCCTACAGGACTTCCACTCAGAAATCAGGATGTGAAATACTAGAAGGGACTCTAGTGTTCAGAATCAGGGGCTGAGCCAGTATGAGGACCTCTTACAACCAGCAGCTGCAGCCCATTTTCACAACTTACCCTTGGTTTTTAATTGTTATTTAAAGTATCATGCTATTTCTTGCCCTCCTTTCAAAGGTGTGATATAATTGCTAGACTTGAAATCCCATGAGCTTCCCTAGGTATGTGAGGGACAGAGTTGCAGCCAACACACTCCCTGGCATGCCCAGTGGTTAGAACGGGGCCAACGGCCATATTAAAATGGGTGAAGCAGGCACATTTCTTCTGCTGCTATTGGTGTCAGTCAAGGATTGTGGGGGAGGCAAGAGACGAGCACAGGAGAGTTCATTACACAGCCGTGCTGCAGACCACAACCTTCAGCCACCTGGTTTCACAGAGACAGGGCAGTGAGGATCCCTCCGCTGGGCTGGCTGGGATCTCTCCTGCCGCCTGACATTTGCCCAGAGTCTGTGTTTGTAAAAAGGCACTCGACATGCAAAACGTACCACGGACCCTGTATTATAGCATCTACATACATCCCAAAGCATTGCTACTGCCTCTTTTGTAGTTGCTCAACCTTTCTACTCAAAACCATAAAGAAAAAAATATTGAAAGAGTGATCCCCCTTTAAATGCACAATACCTGCGCATAAGATTTGAGCATTAACACAAAACTCTGACTCGGTGGACCCATACAGCTGAAAAACATCATTTTCAGGTGCGAAAAGCACTGAGAAAATTTGATTAAAATTTTAATTAATACCTGCAAGTAATATCATGATAAAAACACATCTATTTATACAATAAAACATCCATTCAGACAAAGAAATTCCCACTGGTAACCTTTTCCAACTGTCTGTCAGCCTTTCATTTTCATTTTGCTGATGTTTCTCTTCTCTCTTTGGTTAACACATTCCTGGTTATGTACTTTATCTCATTTTCCAAGAAGGCTTCTATTTATGACGAGTCACAGCCATTTTCTTCTGGATGGAAATGCTGCCCTCAAGCTGCCATTGTAACCTGAAACAAGGATGCCTCATTGCTTCAGAAAAGACCCCGGGGACTCTTATTCATACACATATTTATCTTCTTCCTGATGTACACACAGATTTCCATACTGAAGAAAAGCTGTGTGATTCCAAAAGGCTGTGCCTTTCATGAAATGAAGGTTTGTTCAGGAATAAAATTAAACTGCAACATTTTGGAGGAAGAGAGAATGAATTTTGCCAGAAAAGCGTGTCAGCTACTGTAAGGAACCGAACAGAGTCAGTTTACGGTTTTTGCTGTATTCCTTCCTGTATTCCCTCCTCCTCATTTCGTTTCTTTTCAGATGTCTGTTTCCTTCCAGTCCCTCACCTCTGTCCTCTAAAATCTGTTGGCTTTCAGCTTCATTCTTGACCCTCAGCCGTAATCTTATTATTTTCCTGCACACTAACCAGAATGTTCATCTACATCCACCTTTTTAATAGCATTGTTAATGATTTGAAGGGAGTAAATCTCAGTCAGGATAATGGCTGCAAAAAATTAATAGACATGATTTTTATGATATAATATACTAGTATACTAATCGTCCGAACAGTTAACAGTTAATTGAAAAGCATGAAATATTTTATTATTCATTTGGTATTCCTTCTCCTTTTGCCATTCATGCTTCTGTTTGTTTTCCTTTAGAACTTTTTAACCTACAGTTCCACCCTAATTTATCTTTAGTAAAAATTGCACTCTACTGGCATCTAATCATAGCACTTTACAAAAATACTTAAGACACTGAGGATTTTTGGGGCACTGCTGCATATGTGATGGGGAACACAGACTCCATCTCTGTATCTAGAAAGCTTGCTGCAGAATGAATTCCTATTTTTTTCAACCACTTTTTTAAAAATTTATTTAAAGAAAGAGCTGTGGCAACTCTGCCGCATGCAGGCTCATCATGACAATCTAGGTTAGGCTCTTAAAGGGACAGAACACTTGCCAGTTCAACAAGATCTCAAGGCCTCAATTTGTCTCCAACACTGTCCAACAGCTCAGAGTACAATTTAAAAGAAAAAAAAAAGACAAACACAATGTGATCTGTTGTAAGTAAAGGGCTTTTTATCTTCACAGTTAAAGATTTTGTGTTGTGCAAAATTAGGAAAATGACTTTTTTCTGCTGGCAGAGGGTTTGGGGGATTGGTCATTAGAGATTTTGCCTTTAATGTTAGCCCCTCTTTTATAGTATTCAAAAAATGCAGGGCATATCCTTTACACAACCAATGTGTAATGCTAGCAGTGTAATACACCAAAAATGATTAATTGTGTTGTTTGGTATTTGTAAACCCAGCCGGGGACTTGCTTAAGTAAGAGACTTGCTTCTTTCATAAACAAGTGCATTGACTGAAACAAAATCAGAGTTAATTCTGTTTACATTATGCGAGGATGGGTTGTTTTTAAATTTTGACTGAGCTTAGCACTTATGAAAATACTGCAGACACAATTTAGAAGGCAGGAAAAGGGCTGTTATTATATTAAGTAACTGTCTACAATACCACAGCACTGTGGTACCCGTGCTGTTACAGGCTTCCTGAAAGGACAGTCCCACTAAGCTCTGTGATGATCCTGTGATAGTTAATAGTCACACACTTACACAGCTGCATAAAACTGATGCTAAATTAGCAAACCAGACCCTCAAAGCCTAGTGAAAAGCTCCACAGAGTCTGTGATGAAGCTTTTAATGAGATGACTGCATGCAGTATTTTTCCACAGATCCCTGCCTCATTCAGCAAATTAGTGCTTATGTAGTCTGTCCTCTATATGCTCCACAGGACAGGTGGCCCCAAATACAGAATTTTTAGTCTCATGTGAGCCTCTCTCTAGAGTACCTCAATTTTTCTTAAAAAGCAAGAACAAAGTCAAAATCTATGAAATGAGCCAGTATTGTTCTTCTGTGGGGGACTATTTTGTCTTATTTTCTCATTTTCCTGAAAGGAGAATAAAGAAGTGGGAAATAACTAGCAGTTACCAAAAATATCATCACTGATTTTGGATGCTTAGAAAAAGCTGCCAATACCTGACTCTGAGATCACCATCTATAGCACTTTATAACTTTCTACATTCAAAACACAATTCTCTTTGACGTCAGTCACAAGTACTGAAATCTGAGACCTGTATGTGTCTATTGTCTCTATAAACTTCACTCCTTCAAGGACTGTGTCAGCCAGTGCCTGAGCAAATGTTGAGGCTTTCCACATTGCAAGAACCTGTCTCAGGACACAGGCTGCAGGTTTACATGGGCTAGCCCCCTGCAAACCTGCAGATCTATTCTATGTTCAATATATTGCAAGTAACTGCAACTAATGTGAAGGATTTTATTTTCACTCTGACATTCTAAAAGATTTATCTCCAGTGGATTTATTAAAACATTATTGTTCTTCATTTGCATGTGGGTGTGTGCTTTGGCATTTTTAATCCCTTCCACCAAATACACACTTAAGACCGATCTCTGGTAAAATAACGGGCCCTGAATTTTCAGATGTGCAGAGCACCTGCTATTCCTGTTGGCATCAGCTGGAGCTGCTGGGCTCTCGGCACTTCTGAAACTCTGGCCTTAGTTTATAGACCGCCAGAGGCACATTCTTTGATGAGTAGCTAGCATTTTGATACACTTGAATGTCACAAAGGCACAGGTGACGGAAGCAGAAAAAAGGTGGAGAGAGTTAAGCTATTCCAAAAACTTATTAATTCTGGTGTTGCCATATGCCTAATCAACCCTGTTTGATACTGCTCAGTTTAGCCAGTACATTTCAAGGGTAGGTATACACTGCACATAATATGTATCCATAACCATCTCATCCTCTCACAAAAACCACCTTGCTTACCTGTGTGGAGGTGCAGTTTCTCGTAGAATAAGTCCATATGTTCAGTGTCACAGTGCGACTCTTGTGCTCAGTGTAGGAATAATTTCAAAGGCTAGAAACCACTGAAAAAGCAGCTGCTTTTTTGGATAGCTGCGGGAGCTCTACATGACCTGCAGCTACACAAATGTACACCCAGAAACTGCTAACCAGCTGGTTATACCACTGTGGCCCCCACTCACTGCACTGGAAGAAGCTGATGGCCAGTAGATTACAAAGGAAGAGCAATATTACCTTCTCTGGGAAGATTTTTCTCTGCTCTGCTGTATTACTGTGCTCATTTTCCAATCCATCAGCTAAATCCTTCTTTTTTGCTATGCATCTTATGATATTTTATGACCCTGTGACCATACAAAATGACCTTCCATTTGCCCAAAGCTGTTGTGTACATTCAACTCTACCTCCGCCAGGCAACCCTCACTTTTTATTATCCCTACCTCCACTTGTATCCATTTGTGTTCACTTGACTCTCAGGTAACAAAAACGTTGAACTACATTGTCTTATAATATTAATTTACTAACATTTAGTAACAAAAGGCAATCAGTTCTATTTCAGACTGTGCCATATATTCTATGTGAAAAGGAAAGTTTCTTCTTTTCTGAGGAAAAAAATATGTTTTGTTATTATTATAGCGCAGGTTGTGCACTTCTCTGTGGCTGTTAGAGCAGCACTTCACAGGCAAGGCAAGAAATAAAAATCTCAGCAGTTCCTCCAGAAAGAGCATCAAAGGTATCACAGGACTACTCCCAAGGTGGAATTCACCCTACTTCTACAGACAAAACAATTTTGATGGTATTTTTTGAATATTTTGGCATTTTAGAAAAGACTTAGAAGGACTGGGTGCTACATTTATCATCTTATGGAACAGCAGGCCAGGAGATGAGTTAACAATTCCACTGTGGTGGAATGGAGCAAAGCAAATATTAACAGAAGGGGCAGGATATTTGCTTTTGTACACTGAGTTTTGAAAGAATTTGTATAGTGAACCTATTTTTGTTGATTTGTATCTGGATAACAGGAAACTATATTTGATAAGTCCAATTTTGAACCTACATTGTAGCTTAAGAAAATTGTGTCAAGTTGCACTGATGATGTCAGCTATTTGATTTTATTAATGACAACTGCTGAATATAATCCTTACAAGGGGAAGAGCCCCCATTCCTTCTCAAGAAGGAACCTCCCAGACACAGTCCACCCTTCCAAGTCCATACAGATAGCAACCAGTCAGACATAATGCAAGCCTTGGACCTAACTACTCAATGTCATGACTTGAATGTCACTTCCCAAAGACTGTATTCTCACCATGTTTCCTCAATAGTAAGACGAAGCTTTTACCAATGGATAGAAGGGCTGCCTTGCATCCTTTGAAGCCACAGAGCTCTTGTGAAAAACGTTCTACTGGCACAACAACCGGTCGGACCAATTGGTTTCATGGCACTGTCATATAGTTGTGTCTCCTGTCTCTAGGTCTGCAGTGGGCCAGAGTGCAATACTGGCACTTTAAGCTTTCCTACCCAAAGGTGTAAGACCTGGGATCATTTCAGAGTTACAGCTTGAATTTCTTTCTGGTTTCTGTGTATCTAGCAATGTTTTTTGTCATGTTTGTCATATTTCTGAAAATGAGTGTGCATTCAACATACACACAAAGATAGCAGACTTGCTTGTTTTAGGAAAGCTGTTATTGCTACAGATAAAGCCCTACATACAATAACTATTTAAAAGAAGAGAAAGCTCCCATTCAACTAAGCACTGAAAAGACACCATGCATGTACAATTAGGCTGCTCAAACTCCTTCCCTGATGAGTTCAAAACAAAGATTGCCTGAGATCAAAGGGCTGTAAGTGCTACCATCACCTTTCAGAGTAAACTGCTACAGTTTAAAATGGAGGTGACCATTCAATAAAGTTCCCAGCAAAGTTATACAACTGGTCCCCTTTAAACACCTAAAGAGCATGTTGAGTACAGAACAACCCTCTCTGCAGCATTGACACGTACCTTGGAAAAGCATCAAAGCAATAGGTTTTCCTAGTGTCAGGAAAAGCTACCCGTAATCCAGACATCAAGGGAGAATGAAGGATTACTGCTGCACACTCATATCGAGATGCCAGGTCTACTGTAGGGACAGTACCAATGCTCTGACCATAGAGAATGTTGCTCTCAGGATTAACACCACACCTGTAGAGAGAAGAACCATCCCTTTAAAAAACTAATGCAGTAACAGCCCTGGCTTGACAGATATCCACAGGTGGCTCTGAAGAAGAAACCAAAAGAAACTTCGTGTTTTGATTCATGATTGCCCTGAGAAGGGCAATATCGTATGCTGAAATGACTGAAAGCCATGAAGATTTGACAAGTAATTTATATGTCACTGTCTTGATTCCATACGATTAGGGGCATGTCAGCATAATGGTATAATGCATAATAATTAGTTTAATGCTGTGAAACTGGTTTTGCTTGGCTTTTCAGATGTTAATTGTACTTTCTTTGAATTTACAGCTTATAACTGAAGTTTCCCTTCCAAATGTGCTTTTTTCCCTTCCAGGTAGATGGTTTGCCGGTATGAATCACTCTTCATCATTATTTTTGCACAACCCTTATACTTGGTTAAATAAGTGCAAATATGAAAATTAAAATTAAGGAGCCCAATGCTAAATTCAAATCATTAAGCAGAGCCTTTTCATTATAAATTGACTCTTATTTTAACCTCACCAGGAATCTTAACACTCAACTAATGAAAACTCAGAAATAGTTTCCTAGGTTAGGTAAACAGAGACATACAAGCTGAAGAATTCCCTCAAGTTGCATAAGGACGCAATAACTGAAATAGAAGTAATGCCCATAAATACTGACTATTGTGATTCTTAGCTTTAACTATGAAGACTGGTGTCCTTGATATTAGCACAAATATCAAAGAGACTAACAACTGTAAGAAGAATTACTCTGTGACGAAGGACTAGTGCTCTCGAAGTAATGATATTACAGCAATGTATCAACAGAAGAATAGCCACACCAAAATCTATCTAATCCCCCATCCTATCTTCTGTTATGGCCAATAAGGATGCTTTGGAAGGATTATATATCATATGTGGGTCTATCTCCAGATAGACTTTCACCTCCCAGCAATCTATACTTTAGGGACTTCTGAGATAAAGCAGTAAATTTGTATTTAACATTTTTCTCTCAGAAATTTGTCTAATAGTTTTTTTAATAATAATGAATTTTTGGCATGTTCAATACTAAACCTAAACATTGAGGTCAGGAATGCTTTTGTGTGAAAAAGTATCTCTTCTGCTTGTTTTAAACTGAACACCCACTAGCTTCCTTTAGATTCCCTTCTGTGTTATAATACTACTATTTTCATTTTAATTAGTATGCAAGTTCCTGGTATTTCAGGATATGTTAGCACAACAGTAGGTGGTATGTTTATTTGTAGTAAAGAATCTATTTTGGCTTTAAAAAAATCTAATTCCTCATATTTATTTGTTAGGTGAAGCTGAATGGGCTCAGACACTGTTTATTCGTCATTTTAGCCATGAATTCTTAACCTAAAATTAAAACCTTTGTTATTACAGGAAATCTCTGTAGCTTTACCAGAACTGAGAGCTTTTTGCCAAACCTAGAGCTTATCTCTGAACACTTAAAGTTCTTTTCAGTGACTTCAGAGTTAATGTCCTGTGATAACTTTCTGTCACAGATTAAGGAAAAAACCAAACCTGAAAACACAGTAAAATTAATTCAAAGTTCTTTCAAAGCATGAGGTTGCTTACATTCTTCTTCCAGTATTGAAAGCTGTTACACTGGAGTAATGATTTTGTATTTGAGAGTAGAATCATCTGAAATCAGACAGGCTTTATAGAAGTGGAAGCAGAAGGATCCTACATCTCCAGAACACAGAATAAAACATTTCATTCCTTTGCTGTAATACACAATTCATTAACAAAATTCTTTTCTTCCCCAAGGTATGGCATAGTTTCTGAGAAAAGAGTGACATATAATGGTTACTTCTAGCTCCTTAGTTAACTTAAGCTGCAGAGATCTGTGCTGCAGAGATGTCATCCTATCAGAAAGATATCTGGTGACAGTCTATGCAATGGAATTTTCCTTTTTATCGCAGTGCTTTTTAAAAGCATTCTGGTTAATTAAGTACCTGCAAAGCATGTGTGTCGTTGCATGATTAAATATTTTTCAGTATTCATTTACACAATCAGATGGTACTTTTTTCACAGACTCTTCACCTTAACACACTTGTCATGGTACTGTAGAAATAAATCAGAGTGATGTTTAAAAGTAGGTCTGCAATTCACACAGGTATATCTGAGCTTGCTTTGAATGATCTAATAAGACTACAGATAGTCCTACAGCAACATGTGAGCTACTACAGGCAAGCTACCACATATTTACTTATGGCCTAGGAAGGTTTTTTAACTCAAATTGAACTTTTTTCCCAAGTAACTACACAAAGATTCTCTTCCAAGGGATGCTGCAAGGATTAAAACTGAAGCAATCCTACGGTACTACAGATAACCGGATTAGGAAATAAATGAAATATCTTCAGGCATCTTAGGAAAATTACGATAGACTCCATCGTTGAGAATTTAGCAATCTCTAGAAGTTATCAGTTTGTTTTTAACTAAAATATCTAATAAAAAGTGGTGTTTAGGGGAAAAAGAAGCTGTTTGCTAGAGACATATAATGGTTTTAGATTAGGTTTTTCTTATGGCATTTGCCCCAAAGACAGTACTCTAGTTTGTATTAACATCCTTGGGAACCACGTGCCTCAGAGAGCAGTTGTTTAATGAAAAATTTTTATAATTAATTTTTATATATTCATAGTAGTTAATGTGAACAAGTATTATGTCCTAATAAAATATATCTTTATCATTGCCACACAAGTCATTCATCACTCCACTGTAGAGTTTCCCAAGAAGTCACTCCAACAACATCAGTAGAAAATAACTACATACATGCATACATAAGAAGTTTGGGGTTTTTTAGTCTTATCACTGAGTGTGGTTTATAATGGAACTTGCTGCTAAATTAAAGCCTACTCCCTCAAGGACTCTTATGTCTCTTTCAAAATGTTTTTAAAGTATTTTACTCTTCAGTAGATCACTACAACGCCATGTAAATAAAACTGATTAATAAGAATTCAGTGAGGAGAGAGAGACATTTACCATAAAACCAGGAATGCTTTGAGCTCTGTAGAGATTCCTTTCTGCCACACACAGCTCGGCTGGAAACATTCCACTGGTCCCACAATGCACATGTTTTCAATTACAAACTACAGATTTTATCAGATCTTAAGTTAATTATTTTATACCTCTGAGATGAAAGCAATTCATGTTTAAAAACAAATGTACATATCTTCCTATTTTAAAGCAAAAATATTTGTGCTTCCCAAGAATGCGCTATGAGCCCTTTGGAATGATTTTTTATTTTTAACATCACTGTGATAGGGAATCTATTCCTCTCCGATGGTTTACCTCACTTGAGTTATCAAACCTTCACAGCATAACGTGCCAGTCTATTATGCTCTTGCTATTTACAGCCTTTTTAGAAAAAACAGCCCCTGCACCAGCTTTTGTAAAAATGATCCAGTATGTATTTCTACCCACTGCTGTTTTCAATGTCCAAACTGTATCAAAGTAAAACAACCCAAAGGAAATTAAGCAGTTTCTGTCAACATCCCCAATGTGTCATATGAAGTATACATCCAGTATAATACTTGAGATTTATATGTTAATAATATCAGCTTGTATTTAATAAGTAAATCATATATATTGTTTTATAAAATGAAACGAATCATCAGTTAGCACAGATAAATCTCTAAAATATGTTACTAAACTTCATGCCAAAACCAAAATTATAACAGTGCAGAAATGTTGTATTTTCAAAAATTCAGTATTAATACAGATAACACCCTATCCAACAAATCACTGTTTTTCGGTCTCTCTTCTCTAAGAGGAGAATACACACACCATGACATCACACTGTTAAAAACAAGTAAAAAAAAAATAATTGTCCAGCATTGTTTTTAAACACTGCACAAATGCCAGAAAAGAAGATGAATAAGAATTAATGAGGACTCCACTTCCATGGCAGAAAGCTTACTTTTTTTAGGGGCATTTAGAAAATAAAATCATGTCTTTGAAGTAGAAAATACTAGAGGTCTCTAAGATGGGAAAAAACCTCAGAGACTGGGGTTCTATTTTCCTCTCTTGTCATGGAATCACCCACAGCTGCAGGCAAGTCCACACTGAGCACCACGACCTATCAGTATATCAGCCTTTGAAATAGGAAGGATAATGTTTGCTGATCTAATTTAGTAGGGCACCATGAGATTTACATTTTAAAAAGTGTTATGCATGAGTGCAAAACAGTTAGTAAATATCCTAAAGCAAAGTCATGACTCATCAGCAATGAGATAATTTGTGGCAAACACTCATTACTTTAGCTAATTTGTTGCAGAAAAGAATAAAATCATAACAAATATTATCTGGACAAAATAGAACTGAACACAAAGGGCATTCTGGAAATAATTTCTGCCCTTCTAGTTTTATGCTAATTGTTATGTAAATTAGGAGAGCTAAAATTAGCACAGCTGGGAAAGTAAAAGGTTTCTTTTGTTTCTTGAGTGACCCTCCAAAAAGTCTTCCCCACCTGATTAACTAACATTCTGTTTGTTTTGTGGACAATAAAATGTAAAAAGTTTTCCTTTTCCTGTCAGCAAATGATGAATACATGTGGAACAGATTATTTAATACCACTAGACCACCAGGGAAGAAGATTTAGGTGAGCAGCAGCAGAGCTGTACCATTTATTTTTATTACCATGCATTAAAAATTACGTTTACAGATAATTGTTTTTCTCCCTCCAATAAACCAAGATAAAAAAAAATCAAGGAGAATATTTAATAATACCAGACCACCAGGGAGGAATTTTAAAAGTTGATTTTTTTTATTGACAAATTAGATTCTCTTTTTCTTTCTTTCTTTTCTTCTAAATTTCCAATTATTTTTAACTGCAATTTGTGGAGAGAAAATTTGAAAATAGAATGACAAAATGAGTTCTCAGCTGGGGGAGTTTCACACAGATTAAGTTGTCCCTTTAAAAGGGTAATTAGCTAATCAAATAGTCCCTCAACACCAGCAGTTTTATAACACCTGTGCAGCTGCCCACATGTTCTATAACGTTTTGCAGATGTAAGTCCTCAAAGGTCTAGTCATACAGTCCTATTTGCTAGTATTCTTTGTCATTCCTGACTGAAGTCTGATACTACTGCTATCTGTTTCTGTGGGAGTGTTACTGGGTATAAAGCTGTTGAACTTGCTTCACTTTCCTGCCAGGAAAATTGCATTTTATATAGACCTCTATTTTAAATTCCCAATTCCAGTTTGAAACTGAAGGATTGTGAGAAAGGTCATTCACTTCTGTGATGCTCCTGATGCTAGGAAACCCCCAAAATACTGGAAACATAAGTAGTCAGCTTGCTTATGTGAGAACTCCAGATGATTTATCTATAAAAGGAATTTGGGGCCAAATTCTCAAGTCAATGCTCGTTAGCTAAACAAAGCTGATATGAGCTTCAAAGTCAGTAGTGATTTTTCCTAAGTAAAAACAGCAACCCCTTCAGGATCTGATAAGCATCTGAATGCCTCAGATTTACAAAAAGAAAAAGAAATTAAGCCACTGAATGTTTAGCTGTTTGTCTATTACAGTATGAAAGGAACCAGATGTTAGAAGAGGAGCCTATGCTATTATGTAGTGCTGGTTCACACTATTTTCTATTTGCAGAAAACAAACAATTCTGCATGCACAGCAGGGCCATAAAAACATGCAGTGACACATGACTGTGCAGTGAACTTTTTCAAATGCGGACTGACTTTGAAATATAAAAGTTGGCTATTCAGCAGCCACCTACAGTTCCTACAACCACTACTTGGATTTTTCTAGTTCACAAAGTGGCTATACAGGGTTTTTTCTTACATACCACTTTAAAAATAAATACATATGCCTGGAAGTCAACATTTGTTACATACATTTTAAGTTCTATCCTGATTGTTTTATCATCAATATACACACCAAATAACTATTAGCTTAAATGAAAATATACTCTCTAGGAAGGGCTTACAAACTTTCCTTTCTTCACACATGAGCAGAAGGCTCAAGCAACAAAGCAGGAACAACCTGCAGTAACATGCTGCTTAACTTGGTTGTGTCTAATGGGACAAGAGCCCTGGTCCGAACTGCGTCTGCTTTCATAGCCAACTGCTCCTGCCATTTCTGCCCAGAAGAGTATATGGCATGTTGCTTATCATGGCCCAATACTTTCAGTACCAGCAGATGTTCCCAGATGAAGTAAGCCCTGCTCTGATGAGTAAAGTTCATTTCTCAATTCTTACACCATTCTTTCACAGACCTGATTCTTATCGTAATCTCACACACACAAGAAACTTTTCGGACCTTGCCTTCCTTATTCCTCTTTCCCTTTCTTCCCCTTCCAGGAGACTCAAAATGTTGAATAGCAGCTTCTGCTTGGAAGAACTAAAAAAATGATCCCCAGAAATGCTGGAAAGGGCAAACAGAACCATGTACCTGCCCAGCCACCAATCACAGACTCAACAAAGATGCATACCCTAGAAACCTATTGTGTATTTCGAAACCCATTGTGTATTTCGAAACCCATTTCCCTAACTCCTTCAGAGCACTCATAGCTCTTACATGACTAAGCTCTCCTCCAAAGCTCACCTTCATGCAGTGGAGGTGATTTCCTATGATTTCTCACATCAAATGCTATGATTTCTCAGGCTTAGTGATGAACATGAACAAGGAGGAAAATATTAATTTCTCTTCCATCTCTGGATATTATTTGATAATAAACAGCATTCAAAAATTATTCAAGTTCTCTAACTGCAGCAACAAACTTAATTTTGAAGGAACACCATAATTATTCTTGCAAAATCAGGTACAGCTACTACAGTCACGGGAAGCTGTTGTCACCCACGAAGTTAGAAATTAAAAACCATTTGAATCAAAAGTCTGAGCTCCTTCCAAACAACAAACAAGTGCTTTCTGGCTCTTCAGGTGTTGTAAGAGAGTTTCAGATTCCTTGCAGAGCAGCAGTCTGCTTTTCTTGCTAACAGCAAGTATAAGAAGCAAACAAAAGAAATGTAAATCTTTCTGGCCAAAAAACAAACTAAAACCAGGAAAGGCAAATAGCATTCCTGTTGCCCAGAGCAACATCTATCTGATGAATGAAATAACGATTATGGACAACAAACTAATCCCTATTCCCAAGGTATATTCTCATTCACTATGTTAGTAAAATCATCAATATCATTATTACATTTACCGTACACAGCAGCTGCACTGTCCCTGCTGTTATATTTTATTTTGACTACTTCAATAACCAGTATTTATTCAGAAGTGTAGGCACAAATATCAAGGGAGAGAAAGCAAGGTGAGACATGGTAAACAGGCTTACAAGATAATTTTATCCAGCAGTTGCATTGTAAATGTTGACTCTACTTCCTTTGCCCCTTGTCTTGAAATGCAGCATCTTTCTCGGCACAGGAATGGGGTTGCTGATACTTTACTTTAATTTTGCCCGTTGAGTAACTGAATGTAAGAAAAAGTTCTGGCACCGGAAATAATTTGTTTCTGAATTTTTAATGCTAATGAGCATACATTTATATAATATTAATGATGCCTTGCTCTTAGCACTTACCATTCCTTAAGATTGAAAAGCACTTTACAAATAAACATAAAAATGATTTGCAAGGGCCACTTACACCATTCTCCTTAGAATATCTGCTTCCTGTGTCACACCACCAAAGACATCTTGAAGAAGTCAAAAATAATATGACTGAAGAAGTGTTATTGTTTAAACTGACTTTGGATGTATGACACCCAGACGGGCTCATCTTTCCTTACAGAAAGTGTTGGAGGAGGTCAAAGGCCTGCATTAAATACTCTCCAGAATAACAACCCATACAGAATCAGAACACCTCGATATTGACTTGTTCCTGAGCACCATAGTTCAATACGGGAATAGTACCAGTGACTGACAGTTAGCTTCACACGTTTTCTCCAATACTGTCCTGTTTTCTCCTTTGGCTGTATTTGTACCGTGACAGACTTAATCAATGCACAAGCACAAGACCTCTTTTCTTTTTTGGAACTTAGTTGGATAGGGGTAGATGAAGTTCAAAGCAACTTTTAGTTGCATGAATAAGCAGCAACTCTCTGCCAGTTTTGGATTATATTCCAGCTGAAATGAAAAGTATTTCTTTCCCTGTGAAAGCTAAAAAGTACAGATTAAATCCCAACTACCAGTGTTTTCTTTACCTGCTACTTGCTCTAGGCAGTTTGGAAGCATCTATTGCATTACTTTCTCTGGGAAGATACTAGGTTTCATCTCTAATTTCTGTAACGCAGTATGTGTAAAGGAGTTTGATTTATGCCTGCTGCATGAAGAACTCTGGCCAGTCCAATGATTTGTTTTCACTGACATACAAAGGAAACCATATTTGGTAAATTGAGCCTCTTTCCCTTGTTTCACCGTTTTAACTTTATAATTGTCAGGAACAGCTGTGTACATTGCCAATCACCTTCCTAAAAACTAACAGGCCTCCAACAGACAAAACTTCTATTCTCCTGCTAAATTTGTTTTTAATTATATTACAAGTAAGAAAACAAAATGCCCCAGCTGTTAACACTGACTCAGAAAGGCCAAGAGGAGATGTAGAGCAGACATTAGGAAATACTTAAAAAAAATTCTTGTAGTTCATCATGCTTTAATGACAGATATTTCTGGCTTTGAATGAATTCTGAAATATTCCGAGGTGACATATTAAACAATAGACTCCGACTATTATTTTCAGATTTTAATACCTCAAATTCTGCTTCAAAAGTACAATGTATTAACTCTGTATTTGCAGGTAAATACTAAGTTATTTGTTGTAATAACTTTACAACTTTGTGTTTCACCTTGTCTTGCCTTGATTGCTGAAGGTAATAGGGCCTGCTTTATTATGCCCATAAATTGAGTCAATTGACTTATCCTTATATCCTGTTTCCTGAACTTAATGAGAGATTCTGCATCATTAGGAAAACACATCATCCTACAACAGGATCAAAAGCAAAGGAAGCCTGATAATAAGTCATTTGGATTTCAGAGAATGTTCACAGGCAAACTTTCAGTGTTTTGACTTGAGCTAGGACAAACAACTGGCTTTGTAAGTTTGATGATTCCTGTCCTTTGCAGACGGCCCAGAACTTTTTCTGAACATAAGTTGCCTTCAGCCCAGTATAAACTTGATGTGCTTTGTATGAAAAGATGAAAAGTTAAGAACTCCAAACAATCAAAAGAAGAAACCAAAGCAACAAATAAAAGGAGCTGCTTCCAATATAGTCATAGATTCATAGATTCATAGATTTCAACTTTAATGTATTTTCACTACCAACACAAACTGTCTATTAGCTATTACCATGCTCTCACAATATTTGAATGTAAAGGCTCCTATTTTATAATGAAAATAGGGGGACAACTCTCTTAAATCACAGCAGATTGAATGCACAGGGCATTGGGGCATATGAACAGAGCAACAGTATAACACCTGGGTAGGATTCACCAGCACAGAGCAGGTCACGGGAGGATGCAGTCCTCCTGCGTGATTCTTCACTGCTGTGTCACGTGGCACATGCCTCTGCTGTGCCCATATCCCTGCACACAGTTCATTCTGCATTCCTAGCACCATTTCCGCTTTTCTGTGGTTTAAACACTACCAGCCTTATCATCTTGACCCTGCTCAGAAAATATATGAAAATAAAAAACTGAACTACAATTTTTCAGCAACGCTGAGATGTTCTCAGTGCACAGGTGTGTGTAGGAAGTTGCTCAAAAGAACTTTCTGTTGTTTGATTTTCCATATGTCATAAAGACGGTTTATTCACACACAAAGTCCAAGCTTAAAATGGGAGTAAGACCTAGAAAGAGAGAAGGCTGTGTTTAATAGGCAACATTTTCATCTAAACTGAAAAGCAAACAATAGTTGTATTACAAACAAAGCTGCTTTCATGCCCTTTTTCAGCTCATTTCTGTTTTCTCTGAATAGGAAATTTATTAAATTTCTAGTGCAGCCATTAAACTAAGCCAAACTGCAGTCTTGTTTCTTCAATATGATTTTAATATGCATCTGTACTCCCTTGATTCCCTAACCTTGGGGGCTCAAACACACAGATCTTTTTTGTTTACTGTTTTCTTTAAAGGATAAGGAGTCATTTCCAGACAAAATCACGTATAATGTACATAATACCTTAACAAAAATGCTAAATTATCTATAAATTTAATGTTCTGACTCACTGAACTAGAGAGCCTGAAGTTCATAATAAATGCTATTTTTTCGAAGTAGCATGGACTGACTGTAACATACTGTATGGTACACCATACCTGACAATCCAGTAGTATTTATGCCTGTTGATGACAAATTTTCAATCTTAATTCTGTCTTTGCACTTGCAGATATATACTAACACATTATTGCAACCTATCTTTCATAGAAAGGTGATTATTTCTTTTAGAAAAGATTCTTTCTATTTTGATTTAAATAGAAATATTTCGATTCAGAAATAAACAATTCCACAGTAGAAGAATATTCAAAAAGCTATGTGTATTGTCTTGAATTAATCTAAAGTCATGAGTAGGAAGGTTTTCCCACAGTATGGAGTTTTATTGTCAAATAGAAATTCCAAAAGAATACTTCTGAGACTCAGTGATCATAATACTTTTCCACTGCAAAGGACATAGGAAAGAATTGAGTAGGCATGTTATCAGTGTGTGGTAACAATACAGAATGAAGTTGGATGTGTTATGGAGTGGTACAGGAGACTGCAATCTGCGCACTAATGACTTCTCTTCAATATGAATATAATTGACAGAGTAGACCGCAATGGCCAATTGTGTCAAGGTCTACTTAATCTCTCATTAGTGCACAGATTCTTTACACTAAAGCTCATAAAGCCTCCCATAGAGTTGTTACAGTCTCTCAATGAAGACTGTGTTTCAGATCTGCCACCGTCCTACCGTCTGCAAAGTTACCATGTTCCAATGGTCCAGACATATTTAGTATCTATTTAAGTGGTCTGTAATACCTTTCAACTGTGACAATCTCTATTCTCTACAAATTATGCACTAAAAAGATGTCCTGCAAGTATATTTTTGCTGTTGGTTTTTTAGGTGCTGCATAAGAGAGGCAAAGGTTGCAAGGTAGTATAAGTTCTCCCTTGGCCGCAAATACCTTCAGTAAAAGGTTACAGCTGAGACAGATGTTGTTCCTAGTTAAATAAAGATTAGAAATATACTAATTGTATTTCCAAATGTTGCACAGTATTGTTATTTGACCAGTTAAATAGTGCTGTGGTTAAGATTAATGGCAATTTTACATCATGCAGCACATCAGTCATGCAGATGCTTTCAGTTCAATATATAATTTTATAATAGCAAAGAATATGTCCCCTTCTATGAACAGCCTCAGATCCTGAGTAAATTCATGCAGGTCATTTAGATACAAAAGGTGAATTTTCTTTTTTTAAGTGTTTAGCCCAAAATTAAATAAATACAAATGCCAACAAGCAGGTAAGAGTTAATCTTTCTGTGGAGAGTCAAAGAGCTTCATTTGTACTGGCTGCATCAACTAAACACTGAAATTAATCCTGGCGGGGTGGGGGAAGCTATAAAACTCTATTGCATTAATTTACACACAACAACACAACAAAATCTGAAATTGCTCAGAAATTTAATCATGGCCCTTCCAAAACACATGTGCAGAAGTACACTCTGCTGAACTGCAGAAACAAACTTTTACCTAGAACTCCAAAGGCCTTCCTGGGATGTCACACATGCTTCCTTGATCTTGTGATTAATTCCACTAACTGCAGGACAGGGGAACCTCAGCTCCAGCCTGTTACTGCTTCCAGGATCCATTAAAAGGATGCAAACCCCATTTATCCTCTGGAAAAATGAAGAGCATTGGCTTTCCCTAAAGGTGTTTAGTGTACCTTATCTGTGATTATTTCTTTGTATGGAGATTGAACACAAGCCAGTTATTTCTACAACCATCACACCAGGAGTCTTCTAAGGAAAATAAATGTGCTCCCTGATTGTCATGGTAGAACACTAAGTTGTATAAGCCAGTTTCACCTGCTGTCGTGAACTCTGCTCTTTGCTCGAGACAGAAGGAAATTGCATGTGCAAGGACAAAAAGGGTTTAAGTCTACGAATTGTGAATGAGTGGTGTGCAAAAGCTTCATAAATCAGGCCTCTCTTTATCAGAAATGCCAAACATAGTGTATTATCTTTACACTTGTTTCTTTTCTTGGAAATACTTTACGGATGTTTAAAGGGTGTGGAAAGGAAGAAACTCCTTCGCTAAAACACTAACATTGGCAGGCATTCAAATTGCTATGTAAACTTACTGCAACCAATTTTAAAAGTCTCTTAACTAATATTGTGTAGTATTTTATGTAATGCCTCCCAAAGGGTTCAAAGGAGAAATTTTGAAATAGAAAAACTAAATGACAAGTTTGATTTTTGTACTGAACAATGAAGTAATAAAGTCTGGGATAATTCCTCCTCAAGTAGATCAGTGTTATCAAATCCATATCCAGCTTTTGTGAAATTATTTTTCATACACTAACGTATTTCTAAGTCCTCCCACATTGCCTGACACTTTCTCTGGCTTTATAAACAGTCACAGACAGGGTGGTCCTGGTGAAGATGTAACTTTTTTAGACTGCTATGGTCAGTCCTAGAGACATCTTGAATATTGGAAATGAGCTCCAACACGTAGGGATCCAAAGCCATTACAGTTTAACTAGGTAAAGCTTTAGTCAGAGTTTATCACTTCACCACTAGGTATATGTAATAATACTTGCCTTACGCCATAAAAACCTGATGATTTATTAATGAATAATACACCTCATGAATAGTGAATATTTACATAATGAAAAATACTATTACCTAAATTAGCAAGGACCACTCAGCTGAGGGGAACTTCCAGTTCTGTTTGATAAGTGCATAAGGCTTTTTCTCTTTTTCTGGAAGCAGAAACCATTTTCCCCTCCACCATGTGTAAATAACATTCTCTTCTCTCTTCCTATATTTTATACATATAAGCATACAACTTTTGATTATTTCCTAGAATATAAAGGTTGCTGTAAGTGTCACACTTCACAGAGACACTTGGAAAAACTACGACTTGTAGTACTCCTTTCAGAAAAATTAGTCCTTATTCACAATCAGACAGAACTTTCAGCAAATTCAACCTGTTTGTTTTTATAAATTACTTATAGGCATTTGCACAACTTTGTTTTCACCTTTTTCCAACCAAAATGATGCCAAATAACAGGTTGAGGGTTTCTAGTCACACAGTACAAAGCTTTCACATTAATTAGAAGGTACACAAATGTTGCTTTGGCTTGAGTTAGGTTTTTTTCTTAGCCGAAGAGACATATTTAAATCTCTGAAATACATTCTGGATACCTCCATTTGGCCTGAGTGCCTACAGGAAATAGTTTTTAAATACCAAGAATGCATTATAGTTGTCCAAGCTTCAAACACGGATATGAGATTTGTAACAGTTTTTATCACCTTCTAACATGTGCCAAAGAGAAACACATTGACTAGCTTGGAGCACTGGAAAAGGAGAGAGAATGTGAATCCGTCTCTGCATTTGCTCCTGAAACTATGGGTGAGTACTGGCTTTGAAAAAGAGTCACTTACTCAAGATTTATATCTTATTTAAATAAACATTCAAAACAACTATACAAAGGACTTCTCTCTCATCTCCTTAAACTGCATCCTCTTAGCTACACAGAGGTGTATCTTTCTGTGCAAATTTCCTCTGCTCCATTTAGTATTCCTCCTTCTTATGGAAAGACTTCACATATCTATAGCAGCAGCGGGAGCAAAACAGCTTTATGCTTACCAGAATATGGACAGAAAGGGAGCTGGCTCAAGAGGAAGCCCATTCCCAATGCTCTGTTACTATTTCACCTCTCGTTAGAGGAGGGAACACTCTGAAATACTGACATATTGACAGAAGGTTGGTTGCAAAGGTTTTATTGCTTCAATAGACAGAATAAAGTCTCACCATCATCATTATCATGAATACTGCAGTTGTATTAAGTATGACCAGCACCCTTTATCTCCCCTAACTGAAATTAGGAAATATTACCTCATTTTTCAAACTGTTAAGAGCTTTTAAGAAAAGCAAGCTACCTGGTCTTTAAGATCCTTACCGGTTGTGTGAAGTTACCTTTTTTCATAAAAGTTTTCATGTGTGACCGATTTCTGTGCTTTACTGAAATGTCAGACTGTGGAAAGGAATAAAGCGCCACTTAGCAGCAGAATTGTTGATTGGAATCTCACTATGGCCAGATTAAAGTATCACCTACTGCTCTGTCCACCAAGGACAACTACTAGCCGACTAACAGTGGTATTAGTTTCGGGGTAGGATGTTAAAACCAAGTCACTGGAAAAGAATAGTAGTTTCTTTCTCCCTCCTTTCC
>VXBW01001205.1:206569-247787 GCA_013400375.1 Thinocorus orbignyianus
TTTTTTTTTTTTAAGAAAGCCTACCTTATTTAAATAATCCAATCAGAAACTTTAATTCCGTCTTGATTTTAGTGCCTGACTTGTGCCCGTAACAGTCAAGTTTGACATATTTGGCATAAAAAAAGAGTGAGCAAAATATAAGAAAAAGACAAGAATAAAATAAAGAATAACATCTGCACCATAAAGGAGTTCAAGGAACAGAAAACCAGAAATTCAAAACAAAAACTTTCTGAATAGTGATGTCTTAAGTGGGCTTTATGATGTTCCTAAATAATAGTTTTGCTTCTCCCTCCATAGGCCAGACACAGTGAGATAACATTTTTTTAAATGTTGCTAGATTATATTCTTAGTTGTATGATATTTTAAATTAAATTCCATTATCTTAAATACAATTTTGCAGTATTTCACATTGCTTTTACTTTCAGCATGTATCTTGGTAAAACTTACAAGTTACAGAAGAGTATTTTTTCAAGGTAAACATTTGTTTAATGTGCATATAGCATGATATCCTTGAAAAATTAGTCACCTCTGATTCATTTGTGTCCTCTTTCTGGAGGCTCATAGCAGAAAGACATATAAATAAGAGGACAAAACACATCAGTTAGCAAAAAAAAATGAGAGATGCAGCATACTATATTTTTAAAAATTTATAGTTTTTCTTCAAAAAACTTCCTGCTCACTGAAGTACACAGGTAACCAAAGCCTTATGATTCTTCTGTAAAATCTGGGCAAGTGTTTGTTTAAAGAATTATCATATTTAATCATTGTATGAAGTTAAAAAAACAATCTGTTTTGTGGCACGAAAATAAAAGTCCAGAGAACACCACTGAGCAGATCATCAGCAGAAACCAATTTTGCCTGCAATGGCAAGCCGTACAGAGAACCCATACCACAGCTAAGCAGACAACAAGCTAGGATGCAACTCCTGGACAGCAAGCCAGCTGGAGTTCTGATGCTTATCCACCAGGGAGCCAGCTAGATGGACAAAAGGCCAATCACAGTAACCACACTTCAAAAGCCAAGGAAACGAGGAATGCGGCAGTCTGTGGAAATGGCACTTGAGCTAAACAGAAGGGAAGAAAGCCAGTTAGCAAGACACTTGGAAGCTTAGGTGAGCCAGGAGCAAGCCACTCTGTGATCCACACAAGCAGCCAGAGAAAGAGCTGGCTGCCCATCAGGTGATGAACTGGGATACTGAGGAGCTTGAGAGCTTACCAGTTTAAGAGCCTAGAGAGCCTCGAAAAGAGGTTACACAGCTGTTGACAAGCTGGTTGATGGGTACAAAACCTGGCAAGAAAATGAAAGCTCACCTCCCTGCCTGTTTTCAGCTGATGGCTGTGACAGAATGAACATTCCTGTGGAACATTTTTATTCCATCAAACAGGCCTCATTCTACTGGAAAAAATTCTGCAAGCTCTATTGAAGGAACATTCTGTCTTCCTTCTAAAAATACCTATTGGTCATAAAAGATGTTACCTTCCTGGATAACTAACCCGTCTGTAGGACTACTTCAGCTGCTTTCTTCCCAATAATGGAAGAAATGCCTCAGCCAAAATTGAGGCATTGACACACAAAAAATTAAGTTCTAGATTTTAGCTCTATTGAATCTATAAACTGAGGGACTTTTAAGTAACAGATGTATGAGAGCAGCTAACAAAATGATGCATTACTACTGGAAAAATAGCCAAGAATAAATGGGAAAGACTCAAAATATAGGAGTTCACTACAAATATGTAAATCTCTACTGCTTCTGTTTTCTCATTTCTAGAATATCATCTGTAAAGAAGCATAGATTGCATTTTGTTACAGAGCAGTGAAGACTGAGTTAAAATAAAATGTAGTTTTCTGCCAACTCCTCACTTCAGCAAAAACAATAGGAACATTTTCTGGCCGAAGTCCAAGGTTTTCATGCTTTCCTGATCCAAACAAGTACGCAATGTTAGCAAGGCTGAGAAAACTGTTATTATTGTTTTGCTAGAAACCACTTTCTTAGTTGCAGAGAGTAGCTCAGTTAAGTAGTAATACTTCTAACACCACATAGTTTTCATTGAACTCAGCATCACAACATGTGATAGGTGAGAAAGGAGTCTGGTGAATAAAGACAGCATTATTAGAGAGTGCTGAACAGATTGACTGTTACAAAAACACTCCTGTATTCTTAAGGTAGATATATTTTCCATGCCCGTAGCCAAAAAAAATCAGTGGCATTGAGAAGGTGAAAGAAAGAAATATGCTTATCCATACCTTGGCAAGAGAGGGTGAGCTGTGTTCCAAGCTTGTATTTTTTTATTCTCAGTCTGACAATCACAAACACTTACTTAAGCTGAAATATTGGACTACAGTGCAGATTTTAAAATATGATTTTTGAAACTTGAACTCTTGACTCATATTTACATGAGAATTATGACATTCTATCCCTTAACGCTAAGGTTTGCCCAGTACATTAATACTATACTTGTGTTCAGCTGACCAATCCCAGCATAGAAAGTCCCACCACACTATGTAAAATGAGTGATAAATTACTTATCTCTCAACACCGTGATAAACCATTGCAACAAAACACAGATCTCAAGCTATCCAGTTCCTTATATTCATGAAGCTATATCAACCTTGTATTTCCCAATATGAATTTATTTTACAGTTCATCAGTTTGTGTTTTGTCCATCAGTCACCAAGGCCAAATTCCCTTTCTTTCTCTTTCTCTTTTTCTCTTCTCTTCTCTTCTCTTCTCTCTTCTCTTCTCTTCTCTTCTCTTCTCTTCTCTTCTCTTCTCTTCTCTTCTCTTCTCTTCTCTTCTCTTCTCTTCTTTTTCTCAGCTTCTAGCAGCCTTGAGCCAACACTTTTAAACTTTCTATCCACAGCAACCATTGTAGCCTGGATTACATCCAGCCTTTTACTAACATCTGTCAAGTTCACATTTGTGGTTGAAATGGAGTGGAATAGAAAATAAAGATTGATGGCAATGGATTAACCCTAACACTTCTTTATTATACTGTAACCATTTTATATGTATCTACTGCACTGAGTCTTACTAAAGTTTCCATATGTTATCTTCCTCTACATTCTTTATCACCTAGTAACAGAAGATAAAAATAATTATTTTCATTTAATGAGGCAAGTGTTAGATCAACGTTATCAGTGACACAACTCAAATTCTTAAGTCTGAAATGCAACCTTTTGCCTGTTCCACATAATTGTGCGTGACCTGTTTCAACCACATTGAAAGTCATGAAAGTATGGAAAAGGAAAATATTTCTGTCTGTGAAGGGTAAGAATAAAATCTATATATAAAGATTGTACTTTCAGGATTCCAAAAAGTAGTACTGATAATTTTCACTTCTCCTATGAATTCCACCCAAAAATTTCACTTCCTTTAATAAAAGTTAATTAACCCTTATGAGGCAATTCTTATAGACAGGATCTAAGAAAGATGATATTAAACAACCCACACAAGCCAAGCAGAAGGCAGATCTCCTGATATTTTCCTTGTTTGTCAAACTCAAAGCAAGTAAAAAGAGCATAGTTCTTTGATGTGCT
This sequence comes from Thinocorus orbignyianus, assembly GCA_013400375.1. NCBI lineage: Eukaryota > Metazoa > Chordata > Aves > Ciconiiformes > Thinocoridae > Thinocorus > Thinocorus orbignyianus. Next base: position 210,107 of record VXBW01001205.1, read on the forward strand.
AATGAAAATTATTTATTGCAATGGCCTGTTTTTTATTATTATTTTAATGTCTATGTCTATAGAATTCCAAGCACAGGAAAACTCAGTGATTACTGAATTGAACAGGTGTTTGTATGTGGCCCTTTTATTTAATCAGAGAGAAACTCTTCTTTGAGTGCATGGTATAAATAACTGGAGTTTTTACCCAAAGTAGTCGAAAATGTGGAATATTTGAAAACTTGAAAATTCTTTAGCTCTTATTAATTTCCAGTGGAGTCTCTAAGCTTTACTTTTCACAAAAGCTGTGTAAGGGAAGAACATTTGCTAAACTTGCAGAGGTGTGACATGTAAGATAGATATGTCAATGGATTACAGTTGAGCAGTTTACTGACACTGAAAAGAAATGAGCTTGGATTTAAGTTTTCTTATTGATTATATTTGAGCATAAAAGTAGGAAGTTATATAACAATCCTGATCACAGAGTATAGCACATGAATAAAATGTCCCAAGAGGATTATTAAGAAGTACTTTGGTGTTTAAAATTGTTGGGTGTCTTCCAAGCTTGGTAGGACACTCTATCACTTTCATGAAGCAGTTACAGAAATACAGTTTGGCCTAATGTTCTAAATCAATGTATATGAAAGAGAAATTTTACAAGACCTCAAAGTTGCTTCCTTATATAAGTGCCTACAGGACAGGAAGAACTTGATTAGTCAATATGCATGCTAGATTTTCATCTAGAACCAGCTGTTGGGAAGGCAAATTCCTCCTTGAATTTGTTCTTATTTTGTGATTATTGTGCTTGAAACACAGCTACAATGGTGTCCAAAATCTGCTAGCATCCAGTGATGAAAGAAGACACTAAAGATCATCTAATTATCATTTAAAAAAACAGATTAGCAACCAGACACTATGAAGCCAAAAAGGAAGAAATAGAACATAAAACAACAAGAAAAAGTTGCATTGCTTTAATTTAATTAATTTTGTTAGAAAGATAATGCAGAGTCCTGCATCTGTAGGTTAAAAGCCACTGAAGTAGCTAATAAATTCTGTTCTGATTTGGGCTGCATGCTACTTCCCTCATTTCTTGCCACTAAGTAAATGTCATGGATTTAAAAGACTCTGTAAATGAAATGTAGATAGTAGTGATGTCATTGACTGCTTTTTTACACTTGTCACACACCAAATGGAAAGCAGCTTTTCCTAGTGAGGGTTAACCTGATCTTATTGAGATACCAGATAGATAGGCACACCAGTAAAATTTGCAAGATTAGTAGGAAGCTACAAGTAGAATAAGAGGTCCAAAGCCTATGTACTATGGACAGACTGAGCGATGTGAACTTTTCTTACGCTTGTTGACAGTCTGCCTTCACAGAAAATGAAGCAGAATGGTCCCCCTAACCCAGGAAGTCATTAACACGTAAGAGCAGTTTGTGGTCCCTCAGCTTACACACGACACTTCAGACAAGTGCCTCCCCACGCTACACGAGGAAAAAGTGAAAAATTTCGGTCACTGGCTATGCCAACTAACCACCATTGCCACTAGCATCTAACAAAGCTGTTCTTTGAATTTTAGGAACATTAAACACGAGAGAGCAAAATTCCTGAAGAAAATAATGCAGAAGAAATAGCAACATTTTTTTTTAAAAAAGTAATAATGATTGCTTATTTTCTGAGACAAAAGAATTCTTCCTATATCAGCATGTGAATGTAGAATCGTAGAATTATAGAATGGTTTAAGTTGGAAGGAACGTTAAAGATCATCAAGTTCCAACCCCCCTGCCATGGGCAGAGACACCTCCCACTAAACCAAGTTGCTTAAAGCACCATCCAGCCTGGCCTTGAACACCTCCAGGGATGGAGCAGTCATAACTTCCTTTGGGCAATCTGTTCCAGTGCCTCACCACCCTCAGAGTGAAAAATTTCTTCCTGATATCCAATCTAAATCTACCCTCTTCCAGTCCGAAGCCATTGCCCCTCGTCCTATCACTACAAGCCTTTGTAAAAAGTCCCTTTCCAGATTTCTTGTAGGCCCCCTTCAGATACTGGAAAGCTGCTGTAAGGTCTCCCCAGAGTCTCCTCCAGAATGAACAACGCCAACTCTCTCAGTCTGTCTCCACAGGAGAGGTGCTCTGATCATTTCTGTGGCCCTCCTCTGGACTCGCTCCAATAGGTCTGTGTCTTTCTTATGTTGGGGGCTCCAGAGTTGGACACAGTACTCCAGGTGGTGTCTCACCAGAGTGGAGTAGAGGGACAGAATCCTGCCCTTTGACCTGCTGGCCATGCTTCTTTTGATGCAGTCCAGGATGTGGTGGACTTTCTGGGCTATGATCCCACATTGCCAACTCATGTTGGTTCTCATGAACCAGCCCCCCCCAGGTCCTCTCCTCCATTGTCTGCCCAACCTCTATTTGTGCTTGGGATTGCGGTGACACAGGTGCAGGACCTTGCACCTGGCCTGGCTGAACTTTATGAGGTTTGCAGGGCCCACTTCTCAAGCCTGTCCAGGTCCCTCTGGATGGCATCCCTCCCTTCAAACATGTCAACTGCAGAACACAGCTTGGTATCATCGGCAAACTGGCTGAGGGTACACTCAATCCCACTGCTCATTGGACATCCATTAAAAAGTGTGCTAAACTAGATTCTTCTCACAAATTTTCATTCTGGTCCATAAATGTGAAAGAAAAGATACCTGAGAATGACTTGTAATAGTTGTAAAATCACATTTGTTTTCTCAAAATAATGAAACTGTTCCATCTTATTTTTTTGCTTATATAAATTGATGGGTTTTACATTTTAATTTAATTTAAAAGGTCTTCAATTATTTCACATGCCACAGCTAAACCAGCTTTTTTTCCTGAAAGCCTAAGGTAGTACTCAGAAAACCAAAGAGATTTAGTCATGTCTAACCACCACAACTAGTATATTTCTGCCTATACCACCCCTCAAACAGTTCTACAGTGACCTCTTGTCCTCAGAAGTATGACTCACTCTAATGAAATGATAGATCTTCATGACTATAAAGCAAGACAAGTTATTAAAGGAAATCTCTTACTGGCCTTCATATCAGTGAGTCAGCTAATATCCAGCAGCACCTAACTCGCTACACGTTCTTCCTTCAAACTGCAGACTGTTATTCTTTCAGTTGTTCACTGTTTAGAATAAGAATATTTCAGCTGCCTACTATAATCTACTTCATTTGTTATAATAGATGTATATGGTAACTATCACTGGTCGTGCTTTGGTTATAAATTTATGAAATTATTCCAAACTTTGGAAAGCCAGCTCTTCATCATTCTCTGCAGAGCATTCTTCTTTTTTACAAAGTTGGGTTATTGCCAGGAAGTCTATCCTCCCTGCAGCATCTGGCCTCCAGGTTCTCTAAACCAAGAGCCAGCCAGGCAGAATTGAAATAAGAAGGCTGATATTTATGAAGTTCTCTGCGTGTAAGTATAACTTCTTCCCTACATCTCTGCCAGCTTCCAAATATGACAGAAAAGAGAGCATAGAAAAGCTGGAAATATTTTTTTCACTGTTTTTTTTTTTAGCTAGGATGAGTGTGTCTGACTGTCTTCAGGCAGTTCAAACAGCAGTAGGCAGAAGTTTAACCATAACCATGAGACAGACAAAGGGTGCACATGGCTTTAGGCTAGCATTATTTAGAGTTTGCAGTAATGAAGATTGCTCTGTAAATATTTATCTTGCTAAAAATGCTTCCTGATGCTCTTAGCACCAAATCCTTAACTGAGGGAGACTGCTATCACAGTTACAAAATCCTACCAAAGGATATGTGATTTCTAGCTCTGTTGCCTGTAATTTCACTGCTGACTTACCAATTGCTACTAGGTAGTGTCATGCCAGTAAAAAAAAAACAACCAAACAAACAAACAAACAAAAAAAAAATCAAAAAAAAACACAGATTTTTTTGAAGATAAGAAATTGAAATCAATGAATATTCAGAACACATTCTTCCATGCCCTACCATTTCGCCAAAAATACTCAGTGAAGCAATAGGATCACTAATCATCAGCTACACCCTATTTTTGCAGTGAGGGCTTTCAATTTTTTATTTTTAATTTAATAATTTAAACTTTAAGAGGTATGTAGCTTCATGCACAGAATGAAGTTGGAAGGGACCTCTGAAGATCATCTTGTCCAACACCCCTACTCAAGTAGAGTCACCTATAGTAGGTTGCCCAGGACCATGTCCAGGTGGCCTTTGAGTATCTCCAAGGAGGGAAACTCTACAACCTCCCTGGGCAACCTGTACCAGTGCTCAGCCATCCACACATTCAAACAAAACCTCCTGTCTCTTGGGCTCCTGTTTGTGCCCATTGTTTTCTGTCCTGTCACTGGATACCACTGAACAGAGCCTGACTCCATCTTTACACCTTTACTGTGATATACTGCTGAAATCTCCCCAAGCCTTCTTTTCTCTAGGCTAAACAATCCCTTCTCTCTCAGGCTTTCCTCCAGTTCTATGATCAATTAGTGGCCCTTTGCTAGACCCTCTCCAGTATGTCTATGTCTCTCTTGTACTAGGGAGCCCAGAACTGGACAAAGTACTCCAGGTGTGGCCTCACCAGTGCTAGCAAGAGATCACCCCCTTCAACCTGCTGGTAACACACCTAATGCAGCTCAGGATACCCAGAGCCTTCTTTGTTGCAAGGGCACACTGCTGGACAGGTCCTTTTCTGCAAAGCTGTTTTCCAGCCGGTCAGTCTCCAGCACATACTGGTGTTTGGGGTTATTTCTACCCAGGTGCAGGACTTTGCACTTCCCTAACTGGAACTTCGTGTGGTTCGTTAGCCTATTTCTCTGGCCTGCTGAGGCCCCTCTGGATGGCAGCACAAACCTCTGCTGTATCAGTCATTCTTCCCAGTTTGGAGGGTACACTCTGCCTCATAATCTGAACCATTAATGATGACATTCAACAACATTTGGCCCACTATTGATCCCTGGGATACACTGCTAGTTATTGGCCTCCAAACAGGTTTCACACTGGTGATCAACATCCTCTGAACTCAGCCCTAAGTTCCTGCTTACATATGAACTACCTTCTGTTACTAAAAACATGATATAGACAACACTGGAGGTAGGCACGGTCTTTCTTCTGCAAAATCATGCAAAAAAGAGCAACAGTCATGTATTACAGAAAAATAAAATTTACTAAACATTCTGAGTAGTGCACAAGTTTGTGTATTAGTGTTCTGAGATACGATGACAAAGGTATAAAAGACAACGATGCATCACCAGTGATGCATTTTTAATTTGAGAAAGTGAGTTTTAAATTTTCTACAGACCATTTCACTAAAATGCAAATAGCACTTTGGGAATAAATCTAATAGAAACTTTTTTTGCAACCATAAAGACTGATTAAAATCTATTTTAGGTTACATACAAGTAACCTGGGGGGCTTTTGAGTTTCAAACTAAAACTTACAAAGTGTGCTATTAGTAGTCAAAAATTCTTGAAGTGTCTAACTAAAATGAAAGTATTTTTCATTATTATTCAAATAAAAATTAGTAATATTATTAAAATTTTAAGTGATATATTAAAATTAAAGTTATCTCAATTTGGTTACTGAAATACTTCCCAAAATGATATTTCTTTCTTGTCAGTAGAACAGGACTTTCATATGCATTGAGATTCTGCATCCGCCAATGACATCTGTTAATCAGCTCTTCAGTACTGAAAGAATGAGTTAGCATGCAGTGGTAATGTAACACGTAAACTACTTCATTCTGCAGCGTAACTGAACTCAAACTGACCCAGTGGTGCTGAAATGAAAATTTACAGCTTCCAATCAGAGCGGGATTAGCACACACTGTTTGCTAAGCTCTGTTGCTGAGTTTACAGTTAAGACCTGGAGCATTCAATTTTAAGATTTACCTTTGGAATTAGTTGAATTTCACATATAACTCACATGCCAATAAATATTTATGGAAAGTTTATTTAATAGGCTGCCTGGTTAAAAGAAAGCAAATGACAATCATTACGAGCAGCCAAAACACCAGAGAGTAATACGGTGATGAGCAATTAAACCACGCATCTCCTCCTCTTTCATACCAGTGGAAAGTGTGCCAGGATCTCTGCAATTATTCACTTAAAATTACTACAGAAGGAAACACAATTTGCAATAGGCTCTGCTTCAAGCAATAAATAAAAGAAACATTTCATGGCATTTGCAGCACTAAGATCAGAAGGTTATACAAGAAGCAGTACTTGGTTAAATTTCTTTTTTCAGTGCTTGTGGTGGAAGGGAAAGGAATTATTTCTCTTGCATCACAACATGATTTCTTAGTGAAGCAGAAATAGGAAATACACTTTAGAAGATGCAAGTAACATTCTCTCGCCTTAGTGCTGTGGATTACTGCCTAACTAGTAATGGTCATTTTATATAGGGCTTTCCCTACTAAATTAATGTAACTATTTTTTGCAGATGTATTGTTCTGTAAATATTTTACATACAAACACATGGATACACATCTGAAAAGGATTTGAGAATGTCTCAAGTGTCTTATGTCCCAAGTAAAGGAATACAGACCTGAACTTTGGATAGAAGACTCTTTCTGTCCCTTGTTGAGTCAGGTTCTTTACCTTTAAGCCAGACACTAGAGGACAATATGACTCCGATATGTGTGTTATTATTCCCATCCTGACTTAAACAGAACTTATCCTTAACTTCTGATCTTTCTCAGAGTCCAAAAGCAGCGTCAAAACCAAAAACAAGTCCAAAATCATTTGTCACCATGGTTGCTTTCAGGTCCGGTATGTTCACACTACTGGGAACTTCATTCACAAGACTCAATGCATTCGTTCACATTTCATGTTAATAGACAGTTACATATGAAACTGATGGCATTAGATATTACTAGTAATAAGACTAAGTTTTGGGGGGTTGATACATATTTTTTAAAAAATTAAATTATCTCTGACTCGAGAGTATAAAATCAAATTCATGCATAACATAGCACTGTCAGTCATTAGGTTTGATGCCGTAAGGCATTTTACTTCTCAGTTACATAAAGAACAGTAACATGTTCTCATGACTATCATTCTTTCTTAAAACTCCGTCCTTAATCAGAATACCATTTCCCACGATTCTTACATCTTCTCTTATCTATAAGTAGTATCTCACTGATTTGAGCAGTATAATTTTAATGAAATGGCTTCCCAACAAAATCTTGCCAAATGGAATTCCATTTTCCTCATTACCTGCATCTTTGACAAAGAAAACCATACCTACCTCTAGGTCTTTTATTTGATATCCTTAGCACAAAACCACCGAAAGCCTGTCACTCTATTCAGGTTCGAACACTGCTGGCTAAATTGCTGCATTATCAATACAAGTAAGTAAGTTCAGTTTATGTTTGGCTTTGACATTCCTTGCTTTCCTTGCTGTCCCTAAAAGCCAATGGGTATCTATACCATATGCTCTCTAACATGAGGAAGGTACATTTATTTTTTCATATTATGCTATTTTAAGAGAGATTTCCTTTCAAGTAGCTTGCCCACTCAATCAAATGTCATAAAAAGTGTAGGAAAACATACCACCCATTTAAATACTTTACCAGAGGTATTATTTGGGGGAAAGTGAGTGGGTGGGACCCAAATCACCATACATAAAGGGCTTTTGTTATCAATTTTGTCATAGATTTGCTTGTGTTTGAGCAAGTAATTTACTACTCTGTGCTAGGAACGGCAAGATCTATAAACAGATAAAACAACAAATTAAGAAGTAAGCCTTGAACCCTCATGTGTGTTCAAATATTCAGCAGCAGACACAATGAAAATATCCAGACATGTGAAAACTATACAAGGGGCTTAAAGATTATCATATGAAATGTAAAATGTGCAAATTATTCATATTCTGTTACTGTTGTCATTCTATGAAATTTACTGTAGTTCAGCCACAGGTCATCAGAGTCAATGGGGAATTGCCAGGGGAAATGGTCTATGGTCAAACTAGATAATCATAACAATTTCTTTTAGCTTTAAAACTCTATGAATCCATTTTAAAGCTGTTATAAATCTGGAAAGTAACATTAAAACCTCATGACTAATAAACACAAATACATCCGCTTAGTTCTCTTAATACGTTCTAAGTTGGTATGCACTAAAGAAAACCAAAATGAATACTAACTGAAATAAACAGAGCCACTACTATAAAATTTAAATATTTCATCATGTTTTCAAAACGCTTTCTTCCCATATGAAATGTATTCCACATAACAGAAGTCAGCACTTTTAAGTTGTATATGCATTTTCTTCTATTCTCAAAGCTTTTTGCTTTGCTTTTACATCGTGATCATTTTACAGAGTGGAATGAACAGGGTTCATTTACTGATTCCTATGGGAAGCGGCTTCTATCCAGCTGTGAACAAATAATAACCCTGGTGAGCCTCATTTCTGGTGAGTCTCTGTCTTTTCTTTTATAACCAATTATTTATGCACAGCACTTGCAGAATGGGCCCTTGACAGAGCTGTACAAATACTTTAACATGGGTATGTTGAATTCCTGTTGTTCCAAGTTTAATCAACACCTTGTCAAGTAGAATCACATTCACTTTAAAAGGATCTAAATAAACATCACCATTTAATTGTTCATATTATCAGACAAGCAACTCTGCTCATCTAATGGGAAGTGTATATCTGTGTTCCTACCCTCTTCATTGGGTTAATGGTGATTCAATATATTTAGAGCTGGAAGCTACTTCTCTAAGCTTGAACATTTGAATGAAAAATGGGCAACTCAGCTACATCTCCCTTGGCAAAACAATCCATTTAATCAGTGTTATAGTTTGTATCTAGACAGTAGGTTTTAATCGGAGTATCTATCTACTAATTCTAAACAGGAGGAAGTAGCAGGAGTAGAGAAGGGAGTGAGATTCATCGTATCATTGCTGAGTCAGTTTATTTCCTGTAACTATCCATCATTGCAGGAGAAGCAGCAGGCAGATGCACACTTACTTCAGAGGAGATTACTTTTTTCCCTGGGGATTCTAGTGTTGGATGCGGACAACATCTGTTCCATGACTCTGAAAAAGGTTTAGTGTCTTATTTTGTTTCTCTCTGTATAACTGTGCAACTGTTTTAGTGTGCCATGTTGTTATATGGTCTAAAAGATGTTATTGACTTGGCACAGAAATTATGGTTTTCAGTGACAGGTGGAATAAAAGGCTCATGACTTACACAGGCACTTAGGTTAAATTAATATGATAGTATCTCATATTAAAGGCTGAGAGAGCTGGGACTCTTTAGGCTGGAGAAGAGAAGGCTGAGGAGAGACTTTATTAATGCTTATAAGTATCTGAAGGGTGGGTTGAAGGAGGATGGAGCTGGACTCTTCACTGGTTCCCAGTGACAGGACGAGGGGCAATGGGCACAAGCTGGAACATAGAAAGTTCCATTCAAATATGAGGAAAAACTTCTTCACAGTGAGGGTGACAGAGCCCTGGAACAGGCTGCCCAGGGAAGGTGTGGAGTCCCCTTCTCTGGAGACCTTCAAGACCTGCCTGGATGTGGTCCTGAGTAATGTGCTCTAGGCAATCCTGCTTTAGCAGGGGAGTTGGACTAGATGATCTCTAGAGGTGTCTTCCAACTCTGACAATTCCGTGATTCCATGATCTCTCTGTCTTGTCAAAATACAGAGTGGGCTTGAGAACAAGGACTTTCAGGATTGGTGTTTTCTTTTGAAAGTCTTTCTACTGTATCCACCATCTCTGATCCACCACTGCATCAGAGTATGCTCTACAGTGGCACGGTTATCAGCAAACATACAGCTGCACACATGTACGTTCATGCATCGTATTATTATCTGAATCTCTGATATTGTAACAAACAATGTAAGAAAACCTAAAAGCTTGCTCCATCCAGACAACTTTAGATATAAAGCTTAGTTTTATTCAGTAATCATGCCATGGAAGTGCTTGTCTCTTCCCATTATGTCTGAAGAGACAGCCTAAGTCCCACACTCCTACAAGTGCCTGAAGTGAGATAAGATGAATCCTGTGCAAACAGAACAAAAAGACTAAGATTTGGGCTTCTGGCCATTAACTAAAGAAATGCAAATTTATTAAGTAATAAAACATTTCTTAGACATTAATCTTCTGTTGGTAAGTGGAAGAATTGAGCTAAATTTAAGGGAAAGTGCTTCCTAAATCTTTATATTCTAAGAGTTTTTTAAAATAAAGCTTCTTAAACTATGTTCCTGATATCACATATTTCATACTTTTTTTTCTGTTGCACATTGCTGTGAAACTGATTTTGTAAATTCAGAACAGCATTTTCATCTGCAACATGTAAAAATTGAAGAAATAAACAGAATAAACTAGAGGGTATAGGATAATTGTATTGATATAATTTATATTACCAATATAATAATGTTAATGTCGATGTGTTTGCATGTGTACACATACATACGTGTGTGAACACATACATATGTGTGTGAACACAAACACATTTTAATATATATGTAAGCATACACAAATTTCCAATTACAGGACATGAAAACACCTGGCAGATAGTATTTAGAACTATGGTATCTCTATGGACTAATTGTTATTGCCTTTGTGAATATGTTGATTTTTGAGTTTCACTGGAAAATACTCAATAGGAATGCTTGCAGTTTTAGGGCAGACCATAAGAGTAGCCACAACAGGTTATAACAAAGGTAGCCTGGTATCCTGTTTCCAGTAAAAGGCAATAGTAAGTATCTAGGGAAGAGTATTAGAACAGAGCAATTATACAGCAATACTTTCCCCGAACATTCTTCCAGCTCCTGGCAATTTGTGGGAGGGACTTCCTGAACTAGAGGTAATATCTGTGTTTAATAGCCCTTGGTGTATTTTTCTTCCACATATTGATCTAATTACTCTCTAAACCAATGTAAAATCTAGCTTGCACATCATCCAACAACAAAAATTTCCACAGCCAAATTAAAATTTTTGAAATGTACTGCCTTTGTTTTAAGCCTGTCACCTTGTACCTAAATTTCATGGCCCTTCATTTTTGCATCAGAAGAAACAGTCAACGCCTATTCCTCATCTGCCTCTGAAGATTTTACAAGCAACTATCACATTTCCTTTCATTACCTGTGATCTAAGCTGAAGAAACTGAATCTATTTATTAATTTCTTTTATTGCCATTGTCTTATTTTATGACTTTTCTGGGCTTACTGTGTGAATTTTAGCTGTAGGGGTCAGAAGTGCAAACAAGTATTGAAGATACAACTGCATGATGGTTTCAGCAATGGTTCCTTTCCTAAAAATTCCTGACATTTTATTCAATTTTACCATTATCCACCACTCAACAGACATCCTCACAGAGCTAGCTATCGTAACTCTAGTATGATTGAGTTATCTCTCCCTTGAATGATAATAACCAATTCAAAGATCATCCCTGCATATATAAAGCCGGAGATGCTTTTTTTGCCCACATTAGTTGCTTTAATTTCATCTGCCATTGTATAGCCCAGTCTTTCAATATTAGGGAAACTAGGAGATCTCATTTTTAGCAGCACAAACAGCAAACTTTCAGTTAAGCTTAGCGCCACAGATAGATAGCAAGAACAATACATGAAGAATTTTCATGTTCTTAGAGAGATCAAGCACATCAAAATGAATGATCAAGCCTAAGTTTGACACCTATAACAAAGATGTCAAAATTTGTGTGTCTATTCTGGAATTTCAGATTATTTAAAAAAAAAAATTACACTTCTCAAGACCAAGCCCTTTATATTTGTTGATTTTTGACAGTCAAGGAAACTGCTTCAGTCAGTTCTTGCTTTAGCTGATCAGCATAATATAACATAAGCTTCTGTAAAACCTAATTGATTTATATTAGCAGAAACAGATCCTCATACAGACAGGGTTCCCAAGTTCTCTTTTCCTTGCTAACACACAACGGTGTTTCAGTATTAAAACAATTTACAATTTAAATATTTATAGCCAATTTCCAACTAAATTATCAACATTTAATCAATCTCTGAAGATCTGTTATGTGGTCCACGTCTCATCTGAGGTCAGACAAGTGTTTTTTAATAAATTAATATGAATATGATATAGTTCTGGACTTTCTTCCACATAATTTATTTTAAAGTTTCTGGAGAAAATAACTTCAAACAGGGTAAAAAAAAAAAAAAAAAAAAAAACCCTGAAACTAATTTGCTTCGGGTTTGGGAAGGTTTTTTTGGTTTGGGGTTTTTTTTTTTTTTTGGGGGGTTTTTTTATTTAAAAAAAAAAAAAAAAAAAGAAAAGAAAAGAAAAAAAAAAGAAGATATTATTCAGTATTTCAAGGCAATATTCAGGAACAGCACATTTTAGATTCACAGTTATGTATCTGATACAAATATTCACATCATAAATCTAACCTTATAAGCGTAATGGGAAAAACATTAGATGAAATTTCAGTTGCATTTTTCTTGTTTTCTTAGATTTCCTAAAGAAAGATAAATTACTTTTGCATAACAGTATTTAAATCAAAGCCCATTATTGTTAGACTTCCCCCAGCACAAAGCTGCTAAGCCTATTGTTTTCAATATCCTATGACTATTTTCTTTTTCCCGTAAAATTAAAATATTCAGGAAGTGGGCTCAGTGATTCAGTAAGTGGTTTCTTTCTGCTACAAATCACTGTTGAAATGATGTTTCAGCAATGCTAGGAAAGCGTTCGACTGATAATGATGTTGTGATTTGAATGAGACTTAAAACTGACCTGAAGCACTTCAAAAATCAAAGAAAAGGAACTTTTAATTTCAAGGGCTTTGTACTAGGTTCCAAAATAATTCCAGCTTTTACAACACTTTAGTGTCCATACTGCCACAATAACTTATTTCTGGTTTTACATCTGCTCAAAAATGTGTCCATGGGTATTTACTATTGGCTTTTGCTGGTCACTAGGTGTACCTACGGTCTACACTACTCCGTCAATCAAAAGACTTCTAAGTTGAACACAGATGTAAACTGTTCTCTGGTTAGGTTTTCTATATACCATCCAGCGCTATTTAAATGGTTATAAAAATAAAATGAGAATCTGACCTACTGTGTTGTTTCCCAAAGGTGCTCCTTTTTTCCAAAACACGTTGTTTTGGAATGTGTCAGTTCCAAACTGGCAGTCCAGAAGAGTTAATTAAGGGTTCTGATTCCCTGTTAGTATTTTTCACATGAAAGGAATGGAAATGTAAAATATATATTACCTCTTCACTTAACACCATATTTATCAGTTACGTTACAGAAAAAAAAGAAAAAGAAAAAAAAGGGTAGTTTACTTCTTAGTAAATGCTGTCATGTAACCATTACAAAATAAAGTAGGCTGGGGGAAGCACTGGGGTTAGGAATATGCCATTAGGACTAATGAATGCACTGTGCACAATATGCTATTGGCTTTCTCTTTAAAAAAAATCAATACAACAATCCAGGTGAATATTTTCTAAAATAACGACCTTTTATTTTTTATTTTCTAAAGGTTAAGTCAGAGTATAAAGAGCCATATTCAAAAAAGAAAGTGTTGGGTTTTTTTCTCTTTTGCTTCTTCCTGAAAGGAATTAAGTGTGCACAGAATTTGTAGAAAAGTTACAATTAAAGCCACAATACAAAAGGACTTTTACTATACTTCAACAATAGCATTATAAGTGAACAGGAGGAAAAAGTGAACCTTGCCACCTGATGATGTCAAATGTACAATAATTGTATGTTTAATCACTTAAGTTTGCTTTGATATCATCAGAATCAGATTATATGGTCAAAATGGGAAATAATTAGCATCTTAACTGATAAGGGTACAATGCTAGGACAGTAGAAAGCTATGAAATTGGATTGGATTCAAGCTGAGAATTGTTTTACTGTGGAAGTGTAGTGATCTCTAGAGACTACTCTTCAATTGAAAATGATTTTCCTGTTTATAAATATACATCACTTGAGGTTGGGTTGTTGGGGTTTTTTGTTCAAAGTTATTATCTTTTGAAAATTATCTTGGCTCCCAGGAGTTATTGGACTTATTTAAGATGACAGCTTTCTCTTTAAATTGAAATCCAAACTCATTTGCCATTATGTAGTTTTTATTCCCTTTCTGACTTCAACAATTAAAAATGGAAACACAAGCATTTCATTGAGATGATTTAAAATTTCAATCCTACAGTACCAAGGCATCAGTTTGCTAGGAAAACAAATCTTATTATGGGAAACTTCAGTGTTAACTGCCAGGAAATAGCCAATTTTACATCACAGCTGTTGACAATTTCCTTTAAAAATACTGTAAAATAAAAACCATTATTACTTATCTATAAAGATGTCCTATGGCCTGTCATTAAAAATAGTGCAGCAATCACTGAAAAAAAAATATTTTGGATACTCTCAGACAGATTTTGAGCCTACTTACAGGCACTGACTGTACAGGCATACACTAAAATGTAATATAACAGTCATATCCTTTTATGCTTGCCCAAATAAAAGTTGTGTATTCTTTTGCTCCCAACATTTCTACCATTTCCCCCAAAATATGCCATCATAGATAGTCAATCCAACTAAGTACAGGTGAACAAGCTTGTAGACAGAATAAATGGAAGACTGTTCTGTGATTAGATAAAACAAAGAAATGGGGCTTCAGGTCTTAAGAAAAGCATGTATGTACATTTGCTGCACATACACCTCGTGCCTGACAAAAATGTTCTGTTATATATTACAATAAGTTGTTGAAGTAGTGTAGTCTGGATCCTCAATGTGTACCAGAGACAGGGTTGATCCTAGTCATCTGTGTGTTCGGCAAACTTAGTTTACTTTCCTTCAAACTCCCAGGAGAACAACACAAGCCTTAAAAGCAGACAGAATTTTTAGTGTCTTGTAAGGAGCTGAAAGAATCCTGTTTTCACAAACATTCAAAAGCCTGATAAAAAAGAGTGCACGTGCTGCATTCAGAGAATTAACTGCATATTATTAACGCTTCATAGAACACCTACTGGAGAAATGCCCAATGGAAATACTGCTTTTGAATTTTAGCTGTTAATATTTTTTCCACAAGACTCTATTTTCTTCATATTCACACACCTAATAACCACAGTGAATCAAATTCAACACCGATTTATATCCTGCACTTATCTACTGAACTGAATGGCCAAATTCCAGACCTGTTATAACTGAATGTGACCAGCAGAGTTCCATATATTTCCTTCAGGACTGGATTCAACCACTAGTCTACAAGCAGCTCCTGCAAGACACATTCATATAACATTTAGTCACTATAAATATCCAGATAAAAATAACTGTTTGACCCAAGTGTCCTTTGTGGATTAAGTTTTGGATAGAAACATTTCCTCCCATTCTGTTTGTGATTGCTTGAAATAAATAGATTTTTATAGTTTGTGTATGCATGCAGAAAACCAATTAAAAAGAAGCCAAACAGAAATAAAATCTACAGGCTGTTCCAAACCACCACCAACATCGATTTCATCAACAATGAACAGTTCTCATGAGAGAGTCTACAGGTAGCAGCCAAGTTGATAAAACTTGGTGCACAGGGCATAGATGCAGCTGGCTGTTATTCACTGAAAAATATCACCCTTCAAGAGCCAGACAGGAGTTTGAACTTGCAAGTTCTTCAGAAGCCTAACTAAAGCCTATATAATACCTAGAAGCATCCTAATAAGCAAGGAGAATGAGAATTTCAAGTGGGAACAAGAGAGGACAATGAGGCCTGAAAGAACATTAGATCAGTTGCTCCACAAGATCCCTACTTGATTGCACAGGTTGGAGCTGCTCAGTGACGAGTTTTTAGAGAAGACTTTTTAGACTCCACTGCTTCATTTGCTGCAGATGGCACATGGGTGCAGGTGTATTCTTAACATAAAGTTCCTGTGTAAGTGCAGCTTCGGCACTTCAGAGTCCAGCCACTGTCATTGTCACTATCCTTCATTGTAGTGAGTCAGACTGACTGTGGCAGATTTCAGCCTGATATTTCCAGAAATACCTTCAGGTCTTCTCAAATCAGATTCTCTATTTAATATGCTTTCAGTCAACCATGAAACAAATAACCACTTTAATGATGCCTGGGTTGTTGTTTCATAAAGCTTTCCTGTAAGGTTTGGCATCTCTCACTTCAGGTCTTTTATCTTCTTTGACAAAACTAGAAATATTTGTTACATTATGTGAGCTAAACTATGTAATTAAAAGATTTAAAAGTTAGAAGAAACAGAACAAATGATTTCTTGAATAGCGCAGTTGAAATTTACCTTAAAGAATTAGATGCTGTCACTGACCTACAGAGTCCTGATACACTGGGCATACCACTCAAAGCAAATTTTTTGTAAGTGATCACCAAATGTGTGTTCTTCATGCATGACAGGAGAAATTGAAATCAATGGAAATGGTGCTTTTAATGTGCTATGATATTATTAGTGCTATTGGATAATACAGTGCTATTATACAATTAAAATATTACTATTATAATACCAGATACTCAGAAAAAACAAACCAGTATTATCAAGCCATGCTTCTTGAATTAATAGATTTTTTTGATTCCTGTTTCTATATGCCTCAGTTTTGCATCTATAAAATTCAGATAATGGCACTTTATGCCCCAAAAGTTTGCTTAAAATGCACTGATTTCTAAGAACACCAATGCAAAGAGCAGTCTGTAAAGCTCAGGAGGGAATCAATATTCATATAAAATATTTTAGTACTGTGCTGCAAATAGGTGTGCCTATTGAAAAACATGAAGAAATTAAAATTGCTTATTAGCTGAGTGTAAATGAACTGTAACTTAGGGTAGGCTGTTAAAAAGGCAATGAGAGGTCCAGAAACTGAGAAGATAATACAAAACCACACTGTGAAGATAGGGACACATCTCAGGAATGTAAGGACCACAGACTGCAGCCTCTCTGCTTTTCTTGTCAAAGGCAGCCACTTAAAACACAACTGAAAACTGAAACATGCAAAGTTTTCACATTTCCAAACAAGAAAACACCACACCCAAGATCTCTTTTCCTTTCAATAGAGGGAACTTTGAGAGACGCAACTCCAAGCTGCACCTTTTTCAAGTTAGTCTCCTTTCCCTGTTTTCTACATGTGTATTTCTATAAAACATTGGCTAATGACCAAATCTGACACTGGGATAAGATTTCTACTTATTCTTGAAAGCTTGCCAGAAAAACTGAAGCCAGGAGAAAATTTACTTCAGAAATGAATATGGCCTGTAGGATTTGGTGTTAGGCAAGTAAAGATTTTTTTTCACACATAACTTCAATAGTTTTAAGTTCCCTTCGCAACAACTTGCTAAAAAAATATTTAACTTCTATAGAACCTTTTATATGACAGTGAAGTCAAGAGTTCAGGTGGGAGAATCTAGGATCTTATACTACATGTAGTAGAGAAAAGGGAAATCTTGTCTCCCCTCTGCCCCATCTTCTTTGCACATCTCCCTGCTTCCTTCTTTCAGCTCTTGCATCTGGCTGCATGATCCTGCCTCCTCCTTCCTATCAGCTCTGGGGCGTGCTTAATTCATGCCTCAGCAAGGCCATCTAACTCACTACCAGCAACACCCAACTCCTCACCAAAAACTATCCTTAGTTACGAAGAGATATATGATGAGCATTTCAACCACCACAAAGTAAGCAGTGGAAAAGTGCCTTGAAGTGAGGAGAGAAACTGACGTGGGGCATGGGAGAAGATCTCTCTTTTGACAGGGACGAGCTGGTATCTCAAGTCCTGCTCCACTTCAGTTTGTTTCACTGGCATTAACAGCATGGTAGGCTGATAATATCAGTCTCCGCTGCTATTTGGCCTGCGGTCACCACTTACCATTTTGTCTCCACAGGTGAAATTTAATAATACGTGTATGCAAATTTAGTTATCTTAAAATTAAATGTATTAATAATTCAGATAAAAAGTAAAAAAGTTTAAAACCAAGGTCCAAGAGAGAGAAAACATTTTGGGTTTGGCTTCTGCTTTTTGTGGTGTTTTTTTTTTCTTTTCTTGGAAAGGGTTATGTCATTGTTTGTACCAGCAACTGTGTTACAGTCTTTACTAATAAGCAGATAAAAGTCCTTCCACAACTGTAGGACAATCCATCACCTGCAACGGAGGACCCAGTAAGAAAGCAGGAGGGCAGGAAGTGCTTTCACATCAGTATTAACCCTGTTGCTCATCACACTTTAAATTGTTCTCTCTAAGACATCACAGTAATGGGTATTTTGTTTTGTTTTGTTTTTTCAATGTGAATTTCAAGAAACAATTCAATTTTGTATTAAGACTGCATCCAACTTCCATTAGCCTACACATCTTTAAGAAACTATCACAACTTATTGCACATATATATTTATATTAAAAAGCTCAACATGAGCCAGCAGTGTGCACTGGCAGTCCAAAAAGCCAACCATATTCTGGGATGCATCAAGAGAAGTGTGACCAGCAGGTCGCGGGAGGTGATTCTCTCCCTCTACTCAGCGCTCATGAGACTCCACCTGGAGTACTGTGTCCAGCTCTGGAGTCCTCAACATAGAAAGGACATGGACCTATTGGAATGGGTCCAGTGGAGGGCCGTGAAGATGATCGCAAGGATGAAGCATCTCTCCTATGAAGACAGGTTGAGAGAGTTGGGACTGTTCAGCCTAGAGAAGAGAAGGCTCCAGGGAGACCTTACAGCAGCCTTCCAGTATCTGAAGAGAGCCTGCAGGAGAGCTGGAGAGGGACTCTTTGTTGGGAAATGCAGTGGTAGGACAAGGGGCAACATTTTTAGATTGGAAGAGGGGAGATNATTAGAGGGATGGAGCACCTCTCCTGTGAGGACAGGCTGAGGGAGCTGAGGCTGTTCAGCCTGGAGAAGAGAAGGCTCCTGGGAGACCTGATAGCAGCCTTTCAGTATCTGAAGAGCTGGAGAGGGACTCTTTGTCAGGAAGTGGAGTAATAGGACAAGGGGTAATGGTTTTAAATTTGGAAGAGGGGGGATTTAGTTTAGATATTAGGAAGAAATTCTTTGCTGTGAGGGTGGTGAGGCACTGGAACAGGTTGCCCAGAGAATGGATGTCCCATCACTGGAAGTGTTCAAGGCCAGGCTGGATGGGACTTTGAGTAACCTGCTCTGGTGGGAGGTGTCCCAGCCCATGGCAGAGGGGTTGGAACTTGATGATCTTTGTGGTCCCTTCCAACTCTAACCATTCTATGATTCTATGAAAAAAGTTAATATTATATTTTATACATATGTTTTTATTTATTATGTACATGTATACACAAATGTAATTCAACGAATACTTACGACTGTTTCTAAAATCTAGACACTTACGTAGGACAAGAAATAATGAGCTGTATTTCTTACAAAGGCTCCTACAATACAACAGACAACAGTTTCTGTAAACCTTGCTTCCAGACACTAAACAATCTGCAGACAAGTCTAGTCGTTTCATAGCTCTTGATTTGGGAGCTATGAGCAGATCTTCCCAGTCATGCAGAGACATATGGGGTTTTTAACTGATTACAGTGTGAAAATGGATGTAGCAAAGCATTACTGAATGAATCAGCAAATTCCTGTATTCCAGTAACAGAGCTAGAACAGCAAAACAGGCAGCATAAATACAAAAATGTGTTGCTGCCTACATGATCAGTGGGAGAAAGCACAGAAAAATAATTTAACTTAATATAACTCTTTTGAAAATCACAGGAAATTGGACATTGCAAATTACTACTGGCCTTAAATCCTTATGGATTTCTCCTCACTGCTAAAAAGAACTGCTGCCATTGTTTGGGTGGGGGCTGTTCTGAGTAATTAATACATGTTAACTGTACTAAAAATATATATAATGTAGGTAAAGTGCTGCTTTTTTTTTTTTTCCAGTCAAGAAGACTAAGTCCATATAGCAAAAAAATTCTGACATCACTTACATGGTGCTTTGTTTGCCTTATGCGTTTTTTGGGGTCTTTCACACCTTTTCTCAGCAGCAGATATAAGACAAAACATGTATGATGTTCAATGAGCAAATCAGATGCGTTTCAGTTTGTTTCAGTGCACAAAATGGAAAAGAAATGCCAAATGGCATAGAGAAGCATACAAGGAAAAAGCAGGCTGCACCTAAAGGGGCTGATGCACTCACAACACTACATGAGTCAAATGCTACTAGAAATGATCATGTCACAACCAGAAGTGAGCACAAAGGACTGCATGGAGCAGGATCACCCTTGTACCAAGGGGGTTTCTGAATATTCTTCAGTTATGTTTTCCTGTCGTTCAAAGCACTGGTTACTGCATGCGATACATTGCAAAGCCATAGGGCATGATGGCTACAACAGCAAATAGTGATTTTGAACGTTTAGTCACAAATTCTTTAGGAGGAAGATCTCTGTGTCAGTGCTAACATTTGCATAAGAGTATGTAGCATAAGAACATAGTGCTGCGGAGCCCTGACCCTAATTAGGCAAAATACCAAATAAAAAATATTTTAAATCTTTTAACCTGGCTAAAAACATAAGAAATCATTTCTTCTTCTAACCTCAAGGTCCAGATTCTAAACTATATAAATGCCAAGAGAGACAACTGCCTTAGAAAGGTAACTGCTATAAACAAAAAAACATGGCCACTGTACAGCAAAGATTAAAATTATAAATAACAGATACTAACTGGTTAGATGAGAGACACATTGATAATTTAACCAGTTTCAGAACCACAAAATAATATTTCTTTCCAGAATTTTAAATTCTCTATAATTAGAGATTCAAATAATTGAAAAGACTCTTGAACTCCACTGTTGCTAATTTGCTATCAC
Organism: Thinocorus orbignyianus; assembly: GCA_013400375.1. Classification (NCBI taxonomy): domain Eukaryota; kingdom Metazoa; phylum Chordata; class Aves; order Ciconiiformes; family Thinocoridae; genus Thinocorus; species Thinocorus orbignyianus. The sequence continues at coordinate 230,831 of VXBW01001205.1, forward strand.
ATTGCTTGAGATACTGATTTAAATCAGATTTTTTCTATACAACATCTATAGGAGATAGTAGGATAGGTGATTCTCATTGTAAAGCTTTTTCTCTTCTGCTTGTGAACTTTTAACCAACAGTGGTTCATTTTTAGTATTTATTGCATATATGATTGTTCTCTTTTTTGTCAGCTTTGTATTGTTTTATCAAATATTCCTCAACCACAAAAATTTTTAGGGCTACTGCTACTAAAATTATGAACTCCTCTAGAAGAGAAGGTTTTGCTTAAAATATCTTGTGTTGGAAATAAAACTAAAGATCTTTCATGATTAATAAAACCAGACTAAAAAGGTATATCCTCAAAATATGAGGAGGCAAAACACTAAAGGATGACATAAAAATTTTATTCTCTCTTGACAATAGTACATATTGAAAAGGTAGTCACTAACTGTTGTCAATGATAACTTACTGGATCTATTCCGCTAAACACTGTTAGCTTCTCTTACCTGAAAATCTAATTCCTTAAACCTGCTGTATTTCTTGAAACCTGTAACTGTAATTTACTAAAATATTATAGAATTCATTAATATCTCATATTATTTGCATATAAATACATATAATTCTTAAAAAGATTGGGTTTTTCCTCAGAAGTCCCGGAGTCACATTACCTTCACATACCAAATAACAAAGCTATTTACAGAAAACAGGGTATACTTATGACATGTTTATTCCATATTGATCTCTGATATTTTTTTAAAAACATCCCAACTTTAATAAATGGGTAAAATATTATTTTAAATATTTTATCTTCAAGCATAAAGTCAGAACTCAGGGCTGATGAGAATTCCTTTCAACTGTATGTGTCTTGCAGATTAAAAATTCACAGTACTTTAATTAAATTTCACTAGAGCCCTTCAAGGCAAAGTATCATTACTTCAGCCTTCCCTGATGACATGGAAATTATGTACAGATCAATGGGGCACCTCAAATAATTCATACATACAAACCCATTCTTCCAGTTGGAGTCTCTTGGCCAAACCAGAGTTGATTCAATTCAACATAGGCCCATTCACTTCAAAAGAAGAGCAGTGATTAACGCTATGAAAGGGTTTGGCCATCTTGTTCTACAACAATGACATTGATGCATTCATTAAAATATGTGAGCAGGATAAATCTCCCATTTAGGCATCAAATTTGGCTGGCTCTTCTATGGGACATCCTAATTACCCACGATTGTGATTTTAATAAGAATTTGTTTAGAAGTGAACATGATCTGACACATCCAATTTGAACACAGATGAAAGCTGAGCTGGATACAGATCTACTGCAAAAGTACTGCAAAGCACAGTACCTCATTTGTTTTGAGCTAGTTTTCTGATTCTATTTTTACTCACTGTGATTTACCACCAGTATCCTCTGGGTGATAGTTAAGGAAACAGATGCTGGGAATCTCTGTCCCTTCAGTTCCTGAGAGGAGAGCTCTGACTCACATTTCTGCCTAGTCTCTCCTTTGTACTCACACATGCAAAGGGTGGTTGTGTGAAACTTAAATTACTGCTTGATTTCCAGTTTCTCATTGCCAGTTTCCTCAAAGTTTCCACTTACGTATTTTACAGCTTTACCAGTTTCATTTGAGCAGCATTTTATTACACGTTTCCCCTTCCAAAACCTGAACTGTGCGTTCCCAGGATAAAGTTAAATTCTTTTATTTTGAGGTGCTCTATTTATTTGGGATTTTCCAATGAAACTGGACAGAAAAAAATGTCCAAATCTGGGACAAAGTTGAAATTAACTTTTAACAGATGTTTTTAGTCTGAATTTTTCCTCTACCACTTTGAACAAATGAATATATAGAACATATAGAACGACTGAACAAAAACAAATACAGCCCATGTCTGTTCATAAGGCTATCATGGAACTTTCCATTATCTGTGTGCAGATACAAGATGGCTTGCTGGCTTTCATTGACAGACTGTGGTACTCAGTACGGGGCAGGAAGAACACTTCTAGATTGAAAACATGGGCAAGCCAGCAGCAGTGTCTCTCCCTGGGTAAGAAAAGGTACATATCATTATGATCTAAACCACAATTGCTATTATTTTGAAAATGTTGCCCAAAACGCAGCCTTATGGTAATGAAGGATTTATTCACATTTCATTCATGGAAGATTTCAATATGACTACAATTAAAATTGTAGTACATTTCAGAGAAGTATCGTGTCACTCAGCAATGAGTTTCCCTGGTAGAGTTTATAGGAGAAATAGTCACAATATAATTAATCTGGTGGAACAGCTGGATACACAGACTGCAATTAATTTTGCACTGAATATTAACAGTTCCACAGCAGTTGAAAAGAAATTATACCAGTCAATAGATTTTTTGAATTAAGTAGGTTGTGGGCAATAAAGAAAATTACTGTTGATATTGTAAAATTTGTTTAAATCAACTGAATTATTTCAGTAAAACCAGGCACTTCAGAAATGTCTACTAGTACTTATTTATGCGGGGGGNATTCACATTTCAACTTCTAACTACAGAGGCAAGAAAAGTTTTAAATAAACCATCAGACTCTTCACTCATTGAACCATACAGATGTGGACTGCTTACTGTTTTGTTGTTCAGTATCTAAATAGCATACCAGAACAGTGCATAACTAATATCCGTACAACAGAACCTTGCTCCTTGATTATTCACAGGCAGTATCTCTTTAACAGTTTCTTTCAGGGAATGTTTCTCCAGTAACAGCTAGACTTCCAAGCAGATGGTCACTGCACAAGAAACAGTTGAACAGTGGCACCCAGAGGTGAAAAGTGTACTGCTCCTAAAGAGTTATTCCAGTTGTAATCTCATCTTTTCCTTCTGTCATTCCCATCTTTTCTTTTCCAAGTTACAAATGCCAGAAAAAAAATGCTACAGTTTGGAAGAACATACTCTAGAGCTTAAAAAAGAAAGCCCCTGCTTTGTAACAACTGTTTTAGTTGGGAACACATTTTAGAAACACATTTTTCCTACATACTTTCGTTAACAAAGGACAGGATAAAAATAACCATGGAAAAGTAAATATTTTCAGATGCATCTCCTCGGATTGAATTCTGAAGCCACAAAGCCTTGCATTCTCCCTGGATTTGGTAGCTGAATTTATTGTGGAAGATTATAACAGAAACTTAAAGACCCAAACTTAAAAGTTATTGGATTTTAGGACAAAGGCCTGGGATCACAGTAAAAATAGAATTATAGTTGACACTAGCTGTCCATACTATCTCAGATGCCTAGACTTCAGACATTTAGTAAGACTTACTGTATCATTGTCCAAAAAGCACCAGGCTGAGAGCACCACCTCTGTGATAACCTACCCAGGCTCTCTGGCCAACATCTATTTTTATATGTGCATGCCAGTTATTTATTTCACAGCAAATTTAATTAAACACAAAGAAATGGTGTGGCTACACAGCATCAGTCTAAGGAAGGTCAAATAAAATGAGGTCCATTGATTTTTAATTAAAAAGGCCACACTTTGGCAATATGCAATGAGTGCCTGCATTTTTTCAGGTAGAATGGGACTCTGTACCCGGCCTGAGCTGCAGCAAACCACATCCACACTCTCTAAAGATCCCCCAATCATCCACTTAAGCAACCATAATAGGAAGGGCTTTTGTCAAACACCTGCTCAAAAGATAAGAGAAAAGAAATGGCTTTTTGCTTGAATTTTAAAGATAAAAGTTTATTTCTCTGGATTAAGCGGATTGGGTGAGGTGTCCAGAATGTTTCTGTCGGTATTTCCCTAGTAGCAAGTTCTTTTGTCTGATCTGCTCTTCACAGTGGTTGTTATTAGTATTGTTACCATCATTATCATCATTGTTATAACTATCATTATTTATTATTGTGTAAGGAGCACTGGTAATGCGGTGGGCAGAAAAAAGCAAAGTTCACTTTTCTATATATGCATCTCCAGCCCAAGCACAAGGTGGGAGTTTCCATAAACTCCAGACAGAGACAAATGTTCCTAAACCCATCTTTATATACAGCATTTTCAAGACTGTGCTTAAACTACTATCCATACTAAAACCACCAGCTGAGGCCAACTTCCAAGTTTATAGGTCTCCGCATCTGCCTTCCAGTCAGGATTTTAAACAAACATGTGAAAGCCCAGAAGGAAAGGAATTATGGCTATATGCATATTGTTATCGTTCCTCTCCCCCATCCCACCTTTATTTTCCTATCTCTTCGTTAAGATTGCCACTATTCACAGAGAATTTCCTTGCAGGGGCTGCAGGGACCCGAGCGGTCCGGCGCACTGCCACTGAGCTGGGGGCACGGAGTCCAGCTCTGCTGGGCGGAATGCAGGAGGCGACAATGGCATCTGCGGCACTGCCACCCCGGAATGACCAGCTTGTAAGAATCGCACCGAATGGCGTTACGTTTTTGACATATTTTATCCCGGGGTGACTGCTCCACATCACTTCCACCGGCGGGTACAGCCACCCCTGCGGCTCCCCCTTGTGTTCAATTTACACTCTTGTACCTACGGGCGGTGACGCAGCTACACTGGTTTTGAATTTTAGGTTCTAGTTCCCAGAAAACGTCAGTTTAAAAGTGATCTACTCCTTTTGAAACAAAAGTTACTCAAATGCATGACTGGAAATGTAAAACTTCACAGCAATGTTTAGACCACAGTTCCTCTTCGAGGATTGTGCTGTAAAGAAGGAAGGGTAAAAATAAATAATATTTATTGCCAGGCAATAAATAAAAGCACCACTTTTTAATTCCATAAAAATACATTGAGAGAGAAGAAACACTTTGTGTAGGGGCAGAACAGAAAATCAGTACATATTTCCTTCTACAAAAAAGCAGAGGACTTTAGACTGTATAGAATACAGAGACTGTATTCTATAAAAACACAGGCATGTTATATAGGTGGAAGGAAAAAAATAATACAAACCTACAAAGCTAAAAGAGCAAAAGAAATCAAAATATCAATCCCTTCCCTACCAATAAAAGACATTTGAAAAAAAGTTGAAACTGAAACAAATATTCTTGCTTCAACATCTGTGTGAAGGTAAGTACGATGCAAGAGATGGGGAGAGAGATTCACCCTTCCTCTATCTGTAATTTGTATACACCCCTTTAAAATGGACTGCTTTCCAAAAACATCTCAAAGGAGAAGACATTGCCTTAACCTTTCCTGCCTTACTTGCAGCATCCAGACTGATGAGGCATCCTTACTCGCTCCACCCCCCAAGCTCTCACACTGTTAACTAAAGAGATCTTCTCATATTTAATTGCAAGTGTTATGCCTCACAGCCCAAACATACATTTTGCTGTTTTGCAAGCTCTGCAGCTTATTCTGCTTGGCTGGGACGATACAAGAAAAAAAAAAAACAGATATATAGCTTTGTATGGGGGGGTGGGGCTTAACCACTAAAACCCTACTGTTGTGAATTTTCCTTTATAATCGTATCTGCTGCTTATGTACGTGGTTAGAAATAAAATATTCTAAGTATCTTTTACGCCCATCCCAAATGCCTTATCCAGAGAGCTAATGTGTAGCCCAAACTTGTATTGTTGTTAATGAAAGATGGAAAGCATTAACTGACTGCATACACCACTGATATTTATATGTGGTACCAATTTTCGGCATTTCTGGCAAACTAAATGCCAAGCAATCAAATTGACGGTCTATTTATGTCACCTAATTTGCCACTACTCGAGAGGCGTACAGAGTAGTTTTCCATGAAGCACAATTCTAGAACAAGCTATCCAGCGTGACATTCCAGTTGGCAAATTTCCCCTAAAGTGTGATGGACTATATCCCCATTTAAAACACTGAATCTAACATGACTGTGAATGTCATTATTCCCATTGTTGGTTAATAACTTATTTAAAGATTCATACAGGAAGAAGATATTTCGTTTCCATTAGAAATTAAATACTCTTCTGAGAAACCAATTGATAAAATGGAACTGTGCAAGAGGAGGACCCCAGATAAAATATCACCCATTGCATATATAGGGCACAGACCTGAGCTGGTTGTGCCCTGCACACGCGAAGAGACCATTTCTATTTCTAACTTCAGTGACTCTATGACTAAAAGGTTACAGAACACTTGAACAAAGTTATTTGACATAATTCAACTATACCAGCACCATATAAGCAAATTAAATGTCTGTGCATACCTGAGTTTTATAGTAAATAAGGCAATTTTGCAGGTTTTGTTACTATTTAGAAAAACATATTAAGCAAAGATCATTACATAAAGTCTAAAATTTGAATCCACATTGACAGAATCCTCAGCCTATGCATTATGTAAATGTATATAAGTGCATTTATTTAGTAAAAACAAATGATAGTAAATAGTCTGCTGACCATCTGATTTTAACTAACCAATACACTTATCAAAATGACAGTATTATTTTCATAGCTGCCTGAATGTAAAAATAAGTTCCATTTGATATATAATGTTTATATTAATCCTTTTAAACATTTGCTGCCTTTCACCCCATAGGTGATCCCTGCAAAATGTGTCGAGTGATTTATTAAGGTCTGACCTAGCAAAGTGCAGAGAAGGCTCACATCCCACTGGCTTCAGGAGCAATTAAGGGCTTCTCCGTGCACCTTCCAGGATCAAGCTCTGAGGATTTGGCAATCCTTCTGGACTACAGTGCTGTTCAGATTTTTGTATGCTAACTTTATCATGTTTTCATTTTGCACTGAGGTCAAATAACAGCTGTATCCAAAATCCTCTTACTGAGCAAAATTTTTAGTTAAGTCAGTATGATTCTGAACAAGAAAGGAATGCAGCCATGAGTAAAAAGTTGCTAGCTGTTACATGGCAAAGATTACTTAAGAATTTCATACTAGCAAGATTTCACAATCTAGACCTGAAAAAAATATAGTTACCATAGTTAATAGTAAATAAATAAAATATAGCAGAAATTATTTCCACTATAATGAGTAGTTTGCAAACCTAAAACTAACATTCGCCAATCTGATCTGTGTTTCTTTCTTAAGAATTTCAGTCTACTACAAAACAACATGTAAATCAATGGAAAATACTGGAAAACGTAAATCAATAGTAGTTATTTTACTAATAAAAAGAAAATCTATTATTTTAATTTTTCTTGTTTGTTGTTTGCCCTTATACTCCAGAATTTTCTCTTTTTCCTTTGATATTTAAAAACATGGTTTTAGGCAGTCTGTTAAGTAACAGTGGTCATGAATATCTGCAAAGTGTTTGAAAGGGACCAAAGGATTCCTCTGCATCTGACTGAATTGATTGACTAAGTAAAATAATAACTCTTTTTAAAAAATACATACCGCTTTTCACAACACAATGTAAGAGCACTCAGTATTATAACAGGTAGTCTAATTTGAACACCAGTAAAAAGATAGCACAGCATTCTTTAATTCTGGGGGGGAAAAAGTGTTGTTCTTTCAGTTGTGTCTTTGCTAACAATTTGGAAGCATCCATTGTATTACTACTGCAGTGTTATTGAGCTAGTTTTATTAAGGCAAATTTATAGCAATGTTAGAAATTAATACCACTCTTATTTCCTCCACTGCCTGGCTTTATTGAATGCCATGGGGCATATTAATCAGTAAAGCCAAGTAGTGCATGAAATAAAAGTATAAATTAACCTGTAACATGAATGTAAAAAGGGGCTTAATAAAATAGAAATAAATAACACTTTAATGATAACCAACCCTGCCTGGCTTAACCAAGCACGTGGTGTAATAATGCTAAATACAAAAAAAAAAAAAAAAAAAAAAAAAAAAAAAAAAAAAAAAAAAAGTAGTTAAATAAAGTTTAAATCATGATGCAAACAACATAATTTACAATGTAATACTTAATTCACTGTATTGTTTAAACACACATAAGATTGTCCAAAAAAAAAAAATACCCTTCTGTCCTACACTTCTTCATGTAAAGTTCCTGTCAACTTTGGGAGCAGGCCCAAGGCACAATGACTCCAAATATGAGAATGATTTCAGAGCAATTTTGCATTCTAACAGTTGCATTTAGACATAACCAAAGAAGAAGTCTTTGCATAGTATACTTTGCATACACCCAAAATGTATCTCCAAATATCAGTTAAAAGTAGAACAGCCTCTTCAAGCCGATTTCACACAGGTGAACTGCACACAATGTGTATAGTGATTTATTAAGGGTTTAACCTTGCAAGTGTGTGAAGTCATTTTAACCTGTCCTTAAATTTATGTTGTGGTTTTTCCAAAGACAGTGTATTCTGTGGTGTAGTAGAAGGGTTTTTGGCAGGGCAATTCTTTTCTCTCTGGCGTTCAAAAAAACTCTGTCCAAAGAATTACTCCCAGCAGAAACTGATATATGCAATTCTTTGCAAAATCAAAGCTAATTTTCTAATTATAAAACAATAGACAGCTCAGCTTTTCTTTGCAGTTATAGCACTTCCAGAGCACAACCATTTGGCCATGTTGTCATATATAATAAACACATATATGAGAATACATGTATTTGCAAAAGGGGGGAGGGGGGTGGAGGGGTGGCCAAAATCTCTAAGTATAATAAAACATCAATGTGTATGCTCCCTCTGCTGGCTCTGCTGCAGAATTTAGCTGTGAAACTCACCTGCTGTAATTGCTCCGCTACTAACACTGACATAAATATGTAACAACTTTGCTAGAAACACCAAGTAACAAGAAGAAAGATAAGATGAGAAATTCTGCATGAGGGGCTGCACACATAACAATATAAACATGATACTAAAGCAAACGTTTTACAAATACAAATATGTACTATATTAGAAATGCATTGGAGTTCATTGCATCACGATTGTTAGATCTTTATGGAAACATACTAATATCAAACACAGCCAACATTTAAAAGATACTGTCAGCTATGCTGGAGACACTGTTCAGGTGTGCCTGTAACATTGCTACCAGTATCAAGTTAGAATTTTCACACTTGCAAATAAACAGGGTTGTAGACTGGGTACATTCAAGCATATCCAGGGTCCAGCAGAAATGGTTAAGGACCTTATTTTTATCTTATTCTTATGGCACTGAACAGCAGGCGAGCTTAACATTTAGTCCAAGCGAAGTCCCCATACTCTTGGATGGTGTTTGCTGGGAGTTCTGTCAGCTAATGAGCTGAACCATCTGTAGCAGTTTCCTGACAGATGTGGCCAACTCCCGGACTGGGCCGCTGCATCTTCTGGAGGAGGGCTCCGGTGACAGCGTTCTGAGGAAAGGGCAGAAAATGCTGCCACCAGGCAGTGGTAGCTCTTTTTAAATGACAATGCAGCATTTTTTGCCAAAGGGCCTTCCAAATGCATTCCTTCTAACTTCAAAAATATTGCGAATCTTTTTTCCCCTTCATCAGCCATGGTATCAAATGCAGGCCCAACACAACATTGGCGGACATAAAAGAATTACATGGCAATTCAATTTAGGCAGGTATTCTTCTTGCTTTGTTGGGGTTTTTTTTTTGGTTTTTTTTTTAGTTCGTTTGTTTGGGGTTTTTTGTTTATTTGTTTGGTTTTATTGTTTTGTTTTTTTTAATAAAGGTTTAGGCTTAAAATCTGAATTATTCTCAGTCTACTGAACTTGATCTCTAACACAGATTTTTAAATGCATAAATTTCAGAGAGTTTTATCAGAATGCACAAGGGTATCCACTTTACATATTATCTCAGCACTATTATAATAAGGCATGTTCCACAACAGTAAAGAAAGCAAACTGTTAAATTTATATCTTATCCAATAAACACGTGGAAAATAAAAATACCTCCTGAAAGTTGGTTGGTTTTTTTTTTAATCCTTTTGTATCAATTCTGTCTTCTGCAGGAAGTATTCATTTTGGACAAGAAACCCACTTGGAGTATAAAACCATGATAGCTAAAGCGCTGCCAATCCAAATGGATGTTTCAACTCAATAAATACGGTCACTGTGTTTAGATCATTGAACTCCACATTATTTTGTTTGGAAGTCAAATACCTTGACAATTTAACCTCAGTGCTGACAGCATTACAGTCATTAGTCTGAATAAGTGATTTTTTTTTTAAATAACCATGGAGTTTCAATAAAATAAAATAAAATAAAATAAAATAAAATAAAATAAAATAAAATAAAATAAGAAATTATAGCATGAATATGGCATTTTATTTACAAACCAATACAATGTGTATGGACAGTTGCTTAATTTAAAGCACCAAAAAAAAAGAAAACAGAAGCCATGTGTTGGTCTCAAATTCAAAGTTCATCTAATTTTCTGTGACTGGGCAACACTTGATAAATTCTTTGAAAAACTAAAACGTTATTGAATCACCAGTTATGTAGATGTCAAGAGACTACCAATTCAAAGAATGTCCCAAAGCATTTATGTAATAAATCAAGAAAGTGTGAAAGACATATTATAAAACCTGTAGCTAAGAGAAATCAGTCAAGATTCATACTTGCATTTTAACATTTAAGAGTACAGGTTTTGCATGTAAATTGTAATGCAAATATTTCATGATATTAAAAGTTATCAACTGTATTGAAACAGCCCATGAAAAAAGAGAAAGTGCACATCTGTCACAAACCTATTGTCTATGGTAAGTGCACCAAAACGAAGTGTGTGATGAAAATATGACGATATATTTCAAGTAGTTATATGCAATGAAACAAACAAGTGCCATGGGCCCCTGAAATTCTTTCACACATTAGAATACAGTTTATTTTAATAATAGAAGACTATTTCTTGTGTAGGTTAATATTTCAAGCATCTTTTTTAAATAAATTGCTTGTGTGCCTAGATCAGTCGATTAAATATTATACAAAAGTAATTCTGTTTTCTTTATTCCCTTGGATTAGAAACATCCCTGTATTTTTACACCAGCAGAGTCATATGCATTAGACTGGAAGTAAGACTGTGACAGCTCTGCTTACTGCCTGCAGCTGTCACTAACACTAGATCTATCTTCACAAATATTATTACAAGTGTGTTCATCTGAGGTGTCCTTATTCACAACAGCTGACCTTCATGGCTATGTCTGACATTTAAAAAGAAAAGTTCTGCTTTACAACCTTCAGTGTGCCTCCAGTTATAAATTACCAGTAGAGTATTAGTAATAATAATTGATTTTAGCAGTAAGTAATAGAGTTATAAACAGCTCCTACTATTTAATGAAAAAAATGCTTCATCTTCTGGTTTTATTTATTAGTATTCAAGAGCCTTCCACAACCTCACTGAGTTCAGTTATTGCTTAATTAAACTAGAAAAGATGGCCTGTCAATGACTCTTTGTTAAAAAAAAAATTATTTATTTTTAACATTTTTTTTAAATGTTCTTAAGGTTTGATTATATTTGTTTTCTGTTGTGAGTTTATTTGAATACAGATAATGCATGTGAATAATGAATTCTTTGAATTTTCCTTACATGTTAATAAAATACAGGATTTTCATATTAGCATGGTGCATCAGTTACAAGTAAACATAATCAATGAAGAGTTTTACCCTGTACTGGCCACACTAGATCTCTCCTTGGTGTTCACAAGTGAATCAATTGCAGAAACCATCTCAGCATCTGTTTGCTCACCAACTAAGCTCTACTGCGTTTTTTAAGAAACTCTGTTTTCTAGCAAAGTAAAAGAGCACCTACAGATTCAGAATGTGTAAGAACTGATGTTCACACAAGAGAAACTAAGGACTAAAAGACTTCACTGGCAAATGGCCTGATGAATGATGCAATTACTCCATCAATAATGGCAGGAAGGTTTCAAATAAACAATATCTAATTAAAATCCGACTGGGAAATGATAGCAATTACTGATTTTACTTTGCCTCTTTTGTTACAAAGTAGTGAAAACTGACAAATAAAACTTAATGTCACCTTATCATGATGCAAATAAAAATATACTGTACACTTACATAAATGTCAAGCCTGAGATGCTGTCTCTCATCTCTCACCACTAGCCGGCACCATAGCTTTAAAAATGTAGTGATGTGGCTCGTTTATATCTTGCTAATTAACAAGCTAGCTACCTAATTTTCAACAGAAAACAATTATTCAAAGCAAACGAGAAATATTTGGGGCTATAAACAAAAATTAGTCTAAAAGCAATATTCTCAATGATGACTGGTAACATACAAAGGGAAATGGATAACAGTTGACAGACTCGGGGCTATTAGACGAAAATAAACGGTAGTGTGCACAGATGGGAGAGTCTGATATTTTTGCTACTGGCTAGAAGATTGGAGAGGTCAATATTCTGGATTATGAAGAAGATGAACCCAAATAAACTGCCTCCCTTACTGGTCTTTTTATCCCAGATAAACTCAGAGGCCACTTCAGGTTCATTCCCAAAGAAGCAGCTTCATGGCACCAGCTAATAAATTTCACTGTCTCCTTTTCTGGCTTCCCTTTTCTCATTAGAGCCTGCTGCTTTCATTGTCTGTGGCTGGATACAGACACCCTAAGAGGAAGGGACTCGGTCTCCATTCTCTGACGGCAGCAATTCTGACATTGTGATAGACTTCATTGTCACGTTCTGCTCTGATTCTTTCAGACTAGTCACCGTGGGCTGACCGGTCACACGCACTGGCACACACACCCACATCCAGATACACACAGAGTTCAAAGCAGGGGAATTACAAGCTAATCAGCTACTGCTCAACTTCAGAAACAAAACAGCCTTGAAGCTAAAATTCAGGCAACAGTTGCCAACTGGCTATGTACTTAGAGGCTGGGCAAAAAAACCCATGAATGTTCATATATTACCAATAACAGAGCACTGTTAATGTACAAATACACAGTATCTGTGGCTGATCGGTCAGCTGCAGGCTGAATAAACACTAAAATACTTTGATAACATAAGAAAATCTTCCCTAAAAAGGAAGTAAAGATTTATCCTATTGCAGGGCAAGCTCTCTGCAGCTGTCCCAAGTCATTCTGAAAGCTGGGACATACAGACAAGATTTCTGTATCAGTAATGGCAGCCACCTCAAGAGAACCCACCATTCTGGCTTTGGCATCGTTAAACAGTGTAGCCCAAAGTTACGCATATTCTTTTTTATGATCTTCCATAGGACCAGAGAGAAAATAATGTACAGTTTGAACAATAGTGCTATACATGTTACGAATTCCGCAGCTGGTTCACTAGAATATCTAGCTGATAGATCTCTCCCCACAAGAATAACATATACTGCCAGCTATGTAGGAAAGAAAGCATTTCAATTCTTACTCTGAAAAAGGTCATCTCCTGTATAATATTATAGTGATATTTTTGTCCTACCTAATGGGGAAATGGTGAATGTCATCTACACTTTCACTATTATCCAGACCAGTTAGATTCTGCTATTTGCATACTACAGTACCACTGCCAGGCCAGTCTTCAGCCCTTCCATCCAACTGAACAGCAGAGCAAAAAGCAGCTCCCACAAAGCAGTACCAAGGAGATTATGGGTACAGACTGCACCTATGCTTCCAGGATAGTCACTGATATCATGAAAGTGCAGTTGTCTAAAATGACACAACAAGTTCTAACTAATGGATTGATTTGGAAGACTATGCACAGAAGGACCTGGGTTAATGAATGCACTTATAATATATACAAACTGGTATGGCACAAATACTTAACCTTCCAAAAGAAAAAGAAAGCCAAACAAAACAAAACACTGGAAAGTAATGAAAAGAAACCACCTAGATCAGATTACTTTGGTGTTTTAAATCTCTTGGACTAGTTTCATATATGATACTGAATTCTATACTTCCATGATAATAGGTATTTTGTGTTTTGTAATGCCTTATTTCAATCCCATATTGGCCAGTATGTATACAAACACTTTGTTGCTGATTTTATTTTGGAACAGAAAAGAACAATTAAGAGAGCATACTTGTTTCTCTTCTACTTAAAAAAAAAAAAAATGCCATTGAAGGAACACAGATGGGGGTCACATTTGCTCTTTCATAGGAGGAAACTTTAGACAGCAACATTTCTTCATTTTATTTAGACTTCTCAGATTCCTGCTGCTGGCAAGTTACATTTGCAAAGTTCACTCAGACTCAAAGGTTTTGAGTCCTTGTTTTGTGTTAAAAATCTGCCAATAAACAACAAATTAGCTGCCCTTAGTGTTTGAACAAAGCCATGGGAGCTAACTGACACCTTTTTGCCCTATATGTTCCAAGAATAAACATACTGCAAATAACAACTATTCATAATGTAAAGAATGTGGCGGGTTTGCCTTGCTCCAAAGTTATTTTGAGGTCATTTTGGTGGTCCTGCAAATAGTCAACAGGGCAGCCTCTCATAACTGAGATGATTCCACGAAATTCAGGATAGACAGCAATGTGAGATGAAGGATCATAAATTGGAGAAAACCTAGGCTTAGTGAATGCAGGAGAGAAGCTTGTAACGGCTGCAGTATAATAAAGAAGCGTTAGAGTTAATCCACTGCTATCTGTCTTTATTTTGCTAACCCACTCGAGTGGACACCATGGCATTGAGACTACATTAATCAAAATTTGGAATGACCTGCTTTTCATTGCAAACTGCAGTTATCTTTCTTTACTGATTGGCCTTGACCTGTCAGCTGCATTTGGTACTGCTGACCCTGGGGGTTCTTTTGAAGAGCCTGGAGTACTACGAAAGGTTGTCTGACTCTGCTCTTGCTTGGCTTAATTCATATTCTACTCAACATACCAATTTTATTTCCAGTAGAAATTGCTCATTTAATTGCATTGTAAGTTTTATAGGGTATGCCCCAGGCTGCGTTCTTTATGCCAAGCTTCTCAGTATTTATAAGTGGAATGGTGGAAAAGAAAAGAAAAAAAAAGTCACTCACTCACAAAGCTAGACCAAGCTTCATAACACCAGTTATTTTCACTGCTTTAAATTGTATACAAAGCTGTTTGGGGAATAAAACAAGTTTATGTCAACATCTGAGGTTTATTTGACAAATTCGTTGTTTTTAACCTAATGCTTTCAAGACAGGTTCATTCTCTTGTTAAGAATTTTGCATTTTTTCAATACCAGTATATACTAATTTTAGTAAGAGATCTATATTACAAATTCGTACCTAACCAACCCCAAAGTTGTTTAGATGAGAGCTTCAGTACTACAAACCCAAACAGTATTGTAGACATAAGCATTTAATGTTTTCCCTTGCAAAAGGGACTCAGGTTAGATATCCCCAATCTTGATACTTACCATACAAATAAAGAAACAGTGTAGTATAGGGTAAGTCTACCTCACTTGTGGTGTTTGCCAAAACATACAAGATTTTAAATCTGACACTGCTTAATCTACTTAATTAGCCTGTGTATGAGATGGTTTCAATTACTACGTCACACGTAACTCACCACCTTTAGTAGTAAAGGACAAATTGTAGTCTTGCAACTAGCATCTAAGTTCATCTACTTGGAAACTATCAAAATGAAGATAAAAGTTACATGATTTAGGAATGTAAGATCAAAAGAAATACAAAACATAAACCTTAATTTTTATTCATATCTTGAACGAATAGATTATTTCCACAAATAGGACTGAATTTATGGCTCAAAACATTTTACTTTGTAATAGAAAAGATACAGTAAATCAGTATCGCTATTATTATGAAACTGAAAAATTTAGATCTATCATTTAGGAATAATGTGGATCCTGGTCATCCAATCTGTTTCGTAAAGAACAACTTCTTTACCAAGGACCAACTGCAGCGGAACGCTGCACAAAGATTAGAAATCTGAGCACAATGGTAAAAGTCCCAGATTCAGACCTCAGAGCAAAATATTAACGTGGCATTGCCACCAAAATGTATTTATTATAATCATTACTTATTTAATTACATTTACTTTATGTTGCATCAAGCATCTTATTTTAACATAAAAAGTAGAGACTAAAGAAAAATACAAATTATAAACATATTTAACTTAAAATTTTTACAACATATTTTTTGAAACAGGCAAAGAAGATATGATCAAAAATTGAAAATAAAGGAAGAGTACAAAACCACCAAAGCTACAACTCATTTATGAGTGAAAACAAATTAAAAGACAGTATCTATCGAGAGATCACAAAGCAAACCTGGAAACAAAACACATCCAGATTGTGGAAAAATGCAGCTTGGAATTTGAATTTTGTGAACGAGGACATATCACTAGTATAACGGATGCAAGCTTTGACGGAACTCTTTCAGCCTATTACATAAATATGTCTGAGCAAACTTTATATGGGCTCAAGTACTTGTTTTGTTGTTGCACACTCTAATTTGATACTAATTTCAGCTGAATTAGTACCGATTACCTCATCTGTAAATACATTCACAGAAAAGTCCAGAGTCTGAAATTCATCAATTTTTTTTACAGAAAGAAAACAAAGGAGTTTATTTGTTTCCATAATCTCCTCCCACTAAGTCCATCAAGCCCCTTCTTATATCATTTTCCTTCACAATATTTAATTTTTAAGAGCAAGGGAAAATTTAAAAAACATCCACAAAAAACATTAAGTTATTCTTTCTGATCAGCCAGAAGTCAATGTTTTGGGGGGGGTTTGGGTTTTTTTTGCCTTGCTGTGACGCACCTTGACTTTTTTTTTTACCTGGATAAAGTCTGTCCATTGGGCAGTAATCACTCGGGCAGTACTGCCAAAGTAATAAAAAACCCTGCACTAATACTTCAGTACTCAGTTTAACTGCAACAGTAGCACATACATTACAAAAAAGGGAAAACACACACACTTTCCACTTTTGATGAATGTCACAAATTACTGATAACAACATGTGGCACCAGAACAGAAATGAGCCAACAGCTGCAGAGACTTAAACCATTTGCACATTGCCTGTTATCTGGTTCCTCCCCTGCTGGAAGTTACCATCTTCAGAAATTGGTAAGGATTGGAGAATGTGGGCCTGCACTTCAGCGGCTTCAATTCACAATTCAACATATTAAATCATAGGATGTAGGGAAAGATCCCCAATTACCATAGCTGAAGTCATAATCAATCTGCCAGTATTTAAAAAAAAAAAAAA
>VXBW01001205.1:256227-300149 GCA_013400375.1 Thinocorus orbignyianus
AAAGCTTTAACGGTTGTTGAGCGCGTGCGGGGCTGCCAGGCCCTCCCTCCCTTCCCCCCTCTTCCCGCGCGGGGCCTGCAGCCCGCCTTCCCACCACGTGACAGCCCCCTCCCTCCTCCTCCTCTTCCTCTGGGCTCCATATTGGTGCCGAAGGAGGCAGGTCTGGTCACCAAATGGAGGTAACTGCCCGACGCGCTCGGGGAGCGGGGCTGGCTGCACCGGGCTGAGGGGAGACTGGCAGGGAAGGTGAAGCGGCCTCCTTCCTCCCCTCCCCCGGCCCCCTCGCCGCATGATCGCTGCTGTAACTCGCCGCCGCAGCCCCCGGTGGGAAGGGGGAAGGCTGGGCGCGGCGGGCTGAAAGGCTGGGGAGGAGGGGGGAGCGGTGTGCAGTGGTGCCCCTCGCCGTTCCCGCTGCAGCCGCCGCCTCGTAGCGTTTCTGCGGCGCCCCGGGCCCGTTTTGCCTTGCGCCATGGCGCATTATCCCGCAATGGCGGCTGCTGGCAGGAAGAGGGAGGGTGCGGGTGAGGCTGCGCTTCCGCCGTGCGGCCGTTCGGGCTCGGGGGCGGCCGCCATTTCGCTGCGCTCCTCAGCGTGAGGGGGCTGCGGGGGAGGAGGAGGAGGCGGCCGGCCCCGCGGTTTGGGACAGAGCTGCGGGTAGCAGAGCTATCCTCGGCTATCCTGGGGGACACCGAAACAATTTAATGCGTACTCGGGCCAAAGTGAGGAGAAGCCAGCCCCAGGCATGGCTTGTGTCATTGTTCTGTCCTCCCTGCGTGGCCCGCCATGTAAACTACCCAGAGCAGTGCACCAGGGATATCGATTTTCCCACTCGTTTTCCTAGGAACAGATTTTTAAAGCACGAAGGGCGTTTAACGTAGTACTCAAGTTTTTTCACTGAAGAATGCTGGTACACGTTGCAGCACCTCCCTAATATCCTTCACCCCCTTCCGCAAGGATTTAGCCTGTGTAGCGACCTTTTGCAGCCCGGGGAGGTGGGGAAGGTACAGTGCTAAGTTGCTTCCATTGGCTTCCCGTTTCCCTTTCTTCGCTCCCCCAGCCACATGTGCACAAGAGCCACGACAGTTGGTGGCGTCTGGCTACGATCCTGGTGGGGAACATGAAGAAGCAGTCTTTGGTTCAAACTTCTCTCAACTTGAATGAAGTTGAGGTCATAGGCATACTGGGGTATTATGCATACCCCATTGTGCATACCCTCTCTGGAGGGAAATACTGTCATGATATACCCACTTGGTTTCCTTTCCTCTCTCCTCAAAATCTATGGGTTTTTGCTCAAGTATTTCAAGTAGAATGTGGTGAGCAAAATTTATACAGAGTTGGGGGGGTTTGGAAGTGGGGGTTTTGTGGTGGGTTTTTTTCTTTAACTCCTTTCTTTGTGAGATGAAACCATAGAAAGTTGAGAGCAGAGAAACCAACAGGTCACACAAGTTTTGTTCCTATGTTAAAAGCAGAAGAGAAACTGGATCCCTTAGCAAAATAGCTAAAAATAACTCTTCCATGTAAGCTATTGTTTTAGCTGCTTCAGGATTGTGGAATAGTTTAACAAATGGGAGGGATGATGTTCAAAGCATTTGGAGATTCTTCAGTAAAGTTTGGAAACCCATCTCATAAGTTATTAAGCTAATATCTTATTTTCTTTCCCTAGCAGATGTTCCTGTTGGCATTGGGAATAAGCTGCCAACTCATTTAGTGCTAAAAAGCTATTGTTTTGCTGCTTTAACTTGTAGGTTTGTCACAATACACTGAATATATATTAGGACCGACTTTAGCTATTTAGAAGAGAAGACCAGTGCATCTCCTGAGTAGTCTCTGATTGCACAGGTAAATTTCCATCTTGGAATGTCTGTTTCACCTCCACTATCTGACTTCTTGTTTCTGCAAGAGATGCAGTAGCATTATAAGCTCCTTTGCGTAGTGAGGCATCTCCTAGTGACTTTTTTCTCATTATGTCCAGCAGATCTGTTCTCAGACTACTTTTCAACTCTCTAGTTAAGTTGCACTGTACTTTCAATGCTGGTTTAACTCAGTTGATGCGAGTGTTCTTAAGACCATCGTGCCTTCAGAGGCCATTGTGGCAGAGACCATGCCTGAGCTTTGTGCTGGCCATTGTGGAGCCTCACTGGAGAAGGCAGCAGGTGACAAAATTGGAGAGGGATTGCATGCTTTTAATTACTTTAAAAGAGTATTTAAATAGGGAGGAAAGAGATAAGCCTAACGACCCCCAAAGTTTTATTTTGCCATACAGCAACTTTTTAAAAAGTTAACGTTCTCTTTCATACCTCCTGTGCATGACTTAAGGAACTGAACAGCTCAGTTGAAACACTTAATATCCTAATACCTCCTAAATCAAACTGATTTGTGTTTTAAAGGATTTCAGGTTTAACATTGCCTAGAGAAGAACTAAATATAAAATAAACACTTTGATGTTACTTCATAAAGCCTCTAAAATGTTAGTGCCTGGTACTCCTGATTTCACAGTTGAGTTTAATTAGAAGCTGGATTTTAACATGGAATTATATTAAACAATAACTTACACTTTGAATAACAGTACATATTGGTCATTAGTAGAGACCTACTTGCCTTTCCCTATGTAGTATTTTCAGGAATTGAACTTTAAGCCCACTCCCCATCACACACACAAAAAGCCCACGAAAGTACACCTAGTCTTGTAAATATCAGTGTTTAATGAAGCACAAATACAGTTTTACAGAAACCTGTTACTTAGTTGACAGTGTTCTATTTTGGCTACTGTGAAAAAGTTTCAAGAAACATCCAAAGTAGTGGTGAATTGTAGCCAAAGATACTCATACGGTATAGTAAGAAAAGTAGCTTAATGATCTCAGAAAACTTGTAAAAATAAAGGCTATAAAGTGAATGTGATTTTTTTTTGTTGTTGTTTAAATTCTCAGGTGTGGCTTCATTCACGGAATTATCTTGTGAAATACTTGCTTTTAGTAACAATGTGTTAACATTGTTAACATTTAGTTTGAAAAGTTGGACATGTGAATAGTACAGGGTAGTAGTCAAATGTATCACTTGGAAGCAAGAGTAATGCAAGTGGCTGGTGCTGCAGATGGCTGAGGATCAAGGGGTAAAATTTCTGATGTTGCAAGAATAGAATCAGTAAAGGGGTTCTTACGCTGCTGTTAGTGGAAAATAGTTTCCAGTACAGAAAACATTTAACAGAACTAGTGTTCCGGTTCTGTGGGCTGCTGGGTCACTGATTACAATGGGTTACATATAAGATAATTCTGATACGCAGTATTTGCAAAATGTTAAGTATTTTAAAACCTAGAGAAGTAGAATTTGATTCCATCAGAGATGGAATTTGCTTCCCTACCGTACCAGTTGTATTTGTGATAGTTATGTAAAACAGTGATGGACACAGGTTGTTTTCTACAGATTTTAGCTTTAGATTGTACCCAGTTATTCCAGCCGTTGTACAGTAGACTTCTGCTAGGATAGCAGATTCCTTCTGCAGCTCTTCCTAACCATGAGTGGAATAGGCTGAGGATTTTCACTCTATGCTTTTAAATACTTCAGTATTTGCTTTGCTTTGATCCCCTTCCCGTTTCCTCCTGTGAAGCCGCACACGTGGGCTGCAGCCAGAGAAGGCCCCTCTGAACGGGGGCTGGGTCAGTGCTGACTTATCCAACCTGTTTTCTAGGTTTCCGAGGCCTAAAAGAAGGGCTGAGTTAGAGCACCCTCCCAAAATGGCTGCTATTAAGGAGGAGAGAGACGTGGAGGACTACAAGAGGAAAGGAAGACGATCCTCACAGGTGAGAGGATTACTTTTTTTATTATTATTATTTATTTTTAAAAGTAGCTTTAAGGGGAAAAGATTAAAAAAACCCACGCTTTACCATTTCTCTCTAATGCATTAATTCATAGGTGCTTTTCTACTTTCTTCATCCCCATGTTAGTAACTTTAAATTGCAGTATATTACAGTTTTAAGGGGTGGGGTGTTTAGTGTAATGGGGAAATTTTGCTTTACTTGTGTTCTGTTATAAGACTGATTAAATGTAGGTTTGTGGTTAAAGCAAGGCATAATTATTTTTTTTTAAGAAATCCATGCATCCTCAGAGTAACAGCAGAAACCCTATTTTCAAAATCCTATTTCTAGTGGGAATGAAGACAGGTTTTGGGGTTTTTTTGTTTCTTTTTTTTTATAAAAATGGTTGCCTGATAGTCACTGCAAATGAAAGCGAGGCTGTACTAAGTCAAAATAACTGTTTTCTTTTGCTTTTAGCAGAAATACCGTAGACTGAATAAGGTGCGTAGTATAGAGGAGACGTGGGGCTGTTCGGGGAGGATGGGAGCTAGAGACTTTGGGGCAGGGTGTGGAAACGGGAGGGGGGAACAAAAAAAGCCTTGACACCCTTCAGCAAGTAAACTCCGTTATAAGATCAGCAAAGAGGGTGTTAAATATGCTTGTGTAGCTCACAACTGGGACGTGTGCCGATTGCTCGTTTTCGTTTGCTTTAAACGTGACTTTCCCAGGGTGCCTGAGTGCTGTCGCTGGCCCAGCCCGCCCTGGCGCTGCCGGCGGGAATGTCGCAACTCGCTGCTCGGGGACTGTGGATAGAATGTAACCGGGGGCGCGCCTGCAGTTACAGAAGTATCTTGCCCCGGAATGTACTCGAAAGCCATTGAGTTTCTAGATGAGAAGGTTTCGCAGGGAAACGAGTGAGGGTTCCGGGGGCGGGTGCAGCCGCAGGTGTGCTGCCGGGTGTCTGGAGGGCTCCGCCCGAAAGCGCTGCNAGGAGACGAGTGCGCTCACAAAATGGAGGCGGCCGGTGCTGCGCAGAGCCCTGGCTTGAAGGAGGAAGTCGCTGATCAAAGGTGGAGGGAAAGTTCCGCGCCTCCTCAGGCTGTTAATGTGTTTGAGGAGTCTCTTAAACTGCTTAGGGGCAGAAACAGCTTGGTGCCAGCTCGCTGATTGCGAGCAGGCTGGGTGTTCTTACCGCTGCTCCCCCTCTGCCCTCCCGCGGCCGAAAGAGCGCTGCAAAATGGCGTGCTGGCCCGCAGCATCGGCTGGGAGGGAGGGAGCCTGCTGATACTGCTGAAGCAGTGGTGTAGCTAGGGCAGAAGGGAGAGATGTGTGGTGCAGTTTGCTGCCCAGGAAACCGCTTGTTAACTTACAATGGAAGGACTGAGAAATAACATCTTGTGTGACAGAAGACAGCACTCTGAAAACCGTAGAGGTTCTTATACCCAGTGAGGACAAAATGCCTGAAAAAAAACAAACAATTCCTAAAGAAAATGTTATTTTTGTGGAGTGTTCTATTGGAGAATATTTTTTCTCCGATAGAAGAGAGAAGCTGTAATAGCAGGTGATTTACTCCCATATGAGAACATCAGTTCATGTGTTACATAATTAAAAATAAGCAGAAAAGGACTTGACTTTTCCTTTTAGGAATGACCTGAAGAGTTCTGTGGTCATTCTTTAAAGGTAAAAGCAGTTGCCATCTGGAACCCTGTAACTTGTTATTTTTTCCTTGTATAAGTTTTTTGTTTTGGAAAAGTCTAAACTTTACCGATTTATGTAATAGATTTTCTCTAATATGTGTAGGAGAGTTTGAAACATTTAATGTTTGCAGTTTTAACACAACCCAGATGAAATTTCAGTAGTGTCAGCAGATTAAAAACAACATGCAATTAGCAACAGAAACTAATATTTCATATAACCTAAAGCAATTTCTGGATACATGAGGTATATTATCCTGTAAGATTTGAAGCTTATGCATAGTTAGAAGGGAGTCCAGACCACTTGGAAGACCGCAGAAGAGAAACTTTACTTTGTAGTCACAGGACCCTTGACTGTCAGCCACTTACATAACATTTCTGTAGCAACGAAGCTGGGGACTTAAATAGAAGGTTGTTACTATTATTGCAGGGACTCTTGCAGGATCTGCTTCCCAGACAGCTTTTCATAATCTTAGGTATTTTTTCCTGTAGTACAACCTGAACATTATAAACCAAAAAGCAGTTTCCTAAAGCAGTATATAATGCCGAAATTCTCTTTTGTCACATGTTGCTTCATGGTATTCAGTGCTCTTTAGAGTGATTGTGTTGCACTCAAAGGGACAGGCGCTTTTCTGATCAGTTCTAGTACCACCAGCCCCTCTGTTTAAACTGGCAGAGGCTAAAGGAGTTCACCTTTGGGTCTGAAGCAAGATGTTTACACGTAGAAGTGGCTGGTTTTATGGAGTTCAGCTCTCAGGTTAATGCATCTTGTCTAGGTTGACCCACTGCAGCAGAAGCAGTGAAGCCTGTTACACATTCATGCTGCAGAATTGAAGCAATCTGCAGCGTAGCTAGCCAACACCTTGCTGTGGAGTGTGTACAGGCACAAAAGTACCAGCTTGCTAAATAAGATTTTATTCTGATTGCTCTTTGTAAGGCTTCTCTGTCTTGGGGATGGGAGGAAGTTGTAAAGTATTTTTTCATAAGCTCCTGTCAAATGTCTGGGAGGATGCTCCCTGCCTAACTGAAAGAAAAATGCGACACTGGAAGAAAGCAGAAACACTGTTACACTTGCAAGCCCACTTAGTTCATGCTGTAGAAAGCTGGACTGTGAAGAGAAAAAAAAAAGAAAGAAAAACTTGAAAATGTGGCTGTTCATATGTAGGTGATACTGTCAAGAGCTTTATTTAAACTTATTCTACAATGCTTATTAAGGTACCAGTCTTATTCCAGTAGTTGTACCCAGTACTGGTTGTTGGTTCATTGTTATCCAAGATGGTTTTTTATCTGTAAGGCAAAAATCTACGTTGATTCACATTTAAGATGTATGTCCCACAACACTAGAAACCTCGTATGTAATGCTACTTTCTTGCTTGTGTGCACTCAGTTACAAAATTATCCAAGTGCAAAATAGGGAATTTTAATGAAGAATTCAAAGAACTCTTCAACATGCATAAAAATAACCTTTCCAAGTGGATATCCCAAAACTAGACACTCAGTTTGGACAATAATCTCTTGTTCTTGTACGCTGTGTTCTTAAATTTTTTTTATAGTTCCTCGTGATTATGCTTCATAAAGTGTTAGAACTTTCCTTGGTCTGGCAGCACTTCATTGCTAATCCCTACAGAGCAATACACAACTCAAACATAAGATAGGCATAAAATGAATGCACTTCTGGAGGGGGGGAGCAACCGAATTATTTAGTATGTTGAGATCTCTTTACTGTTTGAGCACTTCTAAGTTGTTAGTTAGTTAGTGTTTTAATTAAAATCACACCTCATTAAGCGTGTACTGTGCTGCTGTCTAAACCCATTAGAAGTCATTGTTTTTATGTAAATGTATTCCACCTATTTGTAGTTATATCGTGCACTGATAATTTTGAGAAGTTCTATGAAATTTCAGGTGTGTGATTTGTATTCAAAATACGTTTTTGATTTTTGGTTTTGTAGGGCCATGAGCCAAAGGAGCCGGAGCAGCTGAGGAAGCTGTTCATTGGAGGCCTGAGCTTTGAAACAACAGACGACAGCTTGAGAGAGCACTTCGAAAAATGGGGCACGCTCACAGACTGTGTGGTAAAGTGTCAAATACCAGTTTGTGGTTTTGGAAGGATAAAGGTACTTCATCTAGTACAGAAATGCAGAGTGCCCTCTGTGTTTTTGCAGGTGATGAGAGACCCACAAACAAAACGTTCCAGAGGCTTTGGCTTTGTCACCTATTCTTGTGTGGAGGAGGTGGATGCTGCCATGAGTGCTCGACCGCATAAGGTCGATGGACGGGTGGTTGAACCAAAGAGAGCAGTTTCGAGGGAGGTAAGTTACCTATTTCAGTTGACCTTGTTGCCTAATTTCTACTAATAATTTAAAACACTGAATGTAATTTTTGGTGTTGTAGGATTCTGTAAAGCCTGGGGCACATCTCACAGTAAAGAAGATATTTGTTGGTGGAATTAAAGAAGATACAGAGGAGTATAATTTAAGGGAGTACTTTGAAAAATATGGCAAGATTGAAACCATAGAAGTTATGGAAGACAGACAAAGTGGAAAGAAAAGAGGCTTCGCTTTTGTTACTTTTGATGATCACGATACAGTTGATAAAATTGTTGGTAGGTAACTCTTAAGTGAGAAGGGTCTTTAGGGATAAAAGTGTAACGTTAGATTTTAGAACAGCAGCGTTCTGATATTGTCAGAATGTAAGATGGTGTTGTAATCAACTGCTTGACTACTGTAAGAGATGGAGTAGAGTTAATGTTCCTTTTGGAAGTCTTACAGTCACTTCCTATGGGAGTTTTGCAGCATATTGCTTTCAGTGATTTGATTTTCTAACTCTTTCCTATTTCACAATTTTCTCTAGTTCAGAAATACCATACTATAAATGGACATAACTGTGAAGTGAAAAAAGCGCTCTCAAAACAAGAGATGCAGACTGCTAGCTCTCAGAGAGGTGAGTTTAGAGTTGTGCGTGGTTATTTTATGAAACTGGCTTTCAATTGATGTAATTAAAGCAAAATATTTTGTAGGCCGTGGGGGTGGCTCAGGCAACTTCATGGGTCGTGGGAACTTCGGAGGCGGTGGAGGAAACTTTGGTGGAAGAGGAAACTTTGGTGGAAGAGGTAAATGACTGGAATGTTTGCATAGAACATGATTTCTATTTTTTTTATTTCCTGTGTCAGTGGACTTAAACACTTAACACGTGTGTTCAGGAAAACGTTCTCATCTGTTTTGTGTTCCAGGAGGCTATGGGGGTGGTGGTGGCGGTGGTGGGAGCAGAGGAAGCTTTGGGGGTGGTGACGGATACAATGGATTTGGTGATGGTAAGTGTATTGTTCGCCCTTGTTTTTTTCACCGAGCGTAGCCAGCTGTAAGTCTTGTCTTTGCCTTGGAAACCAAGTCTGCTTTTTGTATTCTCCACAAAATGATGGGTGGGAAAAAATACTCCTCTGTATGTGCCCTTCAAATAATCTCATCTCATGAGGTCACGCAGCAAGGCATTTATGATGATTGAGAACTAGATGAAGGTTCTAGTGTCAGTTGAGATTACTAAAACTGAATAAAGCAGTGACCGACTAACATACCAGATAGCTTTTCAACCAAGACTTTTCATGGCTTGGTAGTATCTGTTTCATCATGAAGTTTGAATGAGCACCCAAAGTGCATCTGAAGTGAATTGTGAACTGTGGAAATTGCCAAATGGCTGTGGAAATAGTACTTGAGGAGGGGCTGGAGAATGCTGGAAGTGCCATGTAGTTACTTCTGTCCGGATTTTATAAGCAGATACATGTAGTGATGTTGAGTTCTTTGGAACTATTTCCCAGTTGAGAACTACTCAACAAATATCTGAGACCAAGTCAGCATCTGGAATACTAAGTCTTTCAGATGTGATTTATGCAATCAGAAAAAAAGAACGTCTGGTAGCTTTGACACGTGTAAATAAAGCTGTGTGTCTAGATAAAAACTGTGAACCAGAATTTTTGGAGGGCTTTGCATAATGAGTCATTTGAGTTCAGAGGAATAGAGATGATGGTTCACAGTACTAACAATGCTGCTTGTGTAAAGAGGCAGTTATTGTGTGTTGGGGGGTGGTGGTGGTGGTGGCACCATGTCTATGTATTTTCTGTGAACCAGAATGAACTTTTAAGTGTTATACTCTTGAAGCACATCTGAAATTTTTTTTTTTGTTTGTATTAAACAGTTTAGATAAATGATGCAACCACAATGAATATGTAAAACATTGTGGGAGATTTTTACTGTGTATTTCTTTGTTGGGTTTTTTTTTTTTTCTTATTTGTTTTTAAAGGGAGCTTTTCTTACCAATATTTAGCTTGGATGTGCTCAGTCTGATTCTTCTTTTATTCAAAGGTGGTAACTATGGAGGTGGTCCTGGCTACGGCAGCAGAGGAGGTTATGGCGGTGGTGGAGGACCAGGATATGGAAACCCAGGTGGTGGATATGGAGGTGGAGGAGGAGGATATGATGGCTACAACGAAGGAGGAAATTTCGGTGGTGGTAAGATGCCAGCTTTAATTAGACATATATAATTTTTTAGTAAGGTCTGAGTTGTACAATGCCTGAAGTACGATACTGCATGAAATGAGTTGTACGGTTAGGTCTTAGCAGAATGCTGTGTTACATAAAGAAAATTCTGTTCCCTCTGGATCAACTTTAATACACTACATACAACGTTGTTTTGCCAGGAACTTACTTTCCAGAAAACAGTAGCTTTAAATCTATGTGTGGAGGGAAAGTAGAAGCATTTTTAATCTGACCGTTTGAAGTACAGCTGTCAGGTGTCAGTTCGCATCATGTAGGTCACATCCTCCTTGGCGAGGACTATACCATCTGAGTTTCTGTAAGCTCTTCTTATTGTTTGCCAGTGAAGTGACCTACTCCAGTTATTTTTATAAAAACAGTTCTTTTGCCAGTTACACACTCCAGTTAGACTAACTGGAAATCACCTAATTGTAATACTGTTTTACAGCCTTAACCAGTGTAGACCCTCAATGAGTATTTTTTAAATGTAGGTTAGTATCTAACCAAACTACATCTAGCTACATCCTGTTGTATGATCAGTTTAGCTGGGTTCTACATTATTAGTATTAATTCCCCAGCAGGGATTTCTGAATGATAAGGTTATTTTTTTTTAATCTGGGGTAACTTCTGTGGAGGCTTTTAATGACAGAAAGGATGTTTCTGGTAAGAGTGCGCCCCATAAATACAGTACTAGCTTAGTTGCATGACTAGAATTGTTGGAAAAGGAGCAGTAAGATCTTGCTAAGCACCAGTGCAGGTTTGGGGAGTTAAGCTGCAGAATCTACTGGATATTTTATTCTGCCCTTTGATGTGTGTGTGCAGCGTGTCCGTTAACAGTTCTGTCACTTTTTGGAGCAAATAAATTGTATGTAGTTTACATTATTGTCATACATGCAGATCATTGGGCAGTGGAAGAATGATGGTGAAACATGTGCTTTTCCAAGTTTGGATGCCCTAAATTTGACCTATTGCATTAACTTCAAAGTTGCCTACTCGAATCTGTATACATTTTGAAATGTCATGTGGTGTTTTTCACCTTCAATGAAATACTGGTTTCTAATCTTCAAAATGCTGAGGGTCTTCTGTTGCTTGCGCATTGTGAGTTAGAGGTAGGGTGCAAAATGCTTGCAGTTCTAGTTTAAATTGCTTTAAACAGTTACAGCTTAATTTACGTTGGATGTCATCATTTGGCAAGTTGAACATAAGAGGCTTTATAAATCTGCATTTGTTTCAGGTAATTATGGTGGAAGTGGAAACTACAATGACTTTGGCAATTACAGTGGACAACAGCAATCCAACTATGGTCCCATGAAAGGTGGTGGCAGCTTTGGTGGCAGAAGTTCAGGCAGTCCCTATGGTGGTAAGTAGGATTTTGTACAGCGAACATTCGGGGGGGGTTAAAATTCCTTGGTATTCTTGTATGTCAACATCCACCCTGTTTTTTGTAGGTGGTTATGGATCTGGAAGTGGAAGTGGGGGCTATGGTGGTAGAAGATTCTAAAAATGCTCCCAGAAAAAGGGTAGGTGTAATGCATATTTATAATGATGATTAATGATGTACAACTGTTCACTGAGAGTAATAATTTTCTTATCCTGTATTCAACAGGCTACAGTTCTTAGCAGGAGAGAGAGCGAGGAGTTGTCAGGAAAGCTGCAGGTTACTTTGAGACAGTCGTCCCAAATGCATTAGAGGAACTGTAAAATCTGCCACAGAAGGAACGATGATCCATAGTCAGAAAAGTTACCGCAGCTTAAACAGGAAACCCTTCTTGTTCAGGACTGTCATAGCCACAGTTTGCAAAAAGTGCAGCTATTGATTCATGCAATGTAGTGTCGATTAGATGTACATTCCTGAGGTCTTTATCTGTTGTAGCTTTGTCTTTCTTTTTTCTTTTTATTTTCCCATTACATCAGGTATATTGCCCTGTAAATTGTGGTAGTGGTACCAGGAATAAACAAATTAAGGAATTTTTAACTTTTCAATATTTGTGTAGTTCAGTTTTTCCACATTTAGTACAGAGAACTCTATAACAGAAATAAAATGTAGTTTAGGGTGTTTCCTTGTTAGTTGCTAGAGAGGATTAATGCATTTCTCAATTACTATTTTGTATTAATTTAAAGTTAACAATAGAAACACCTGTTGATTTGCAGTCTTAAGGGGTCTAGTCTCAGTGTATATATGTAACTGTCACTGACATGAGTTACATAGGCATACAGAGGGGAGACATCTGTATGTTGCATTATAGTTTGTTTAGATGTATAACTAGGATTGAGTTACTCAAATTAGTGTTTGTGAATTATAGAACTAAGCTTTACCTTAATGAAAATTTCAAATTACTTTTTGGTTTGTGCATATTTTTTTAATTTGTAGTTCTGTATTAGTACTAGCGCTTCAAGAAAATAAGGCATGATAAATATTTTAACAAGACCAACTTTAGACACATTAAAGCTGTCTCCCGTCTCATTTGAGATGTCGAAGGGATAACTGCAGTCGCTTAAGTCTTGGGTGAAGAGAAAAAGAAAACTTGCTTTTTACCTTTATATTTATTGTAATTCCCGAGAAGTTAAGGTGGGGGGGAATCAAGTGCCTGTTTCCTTGGGATATACGATGATTCTGTTTCAATAAAATGATACTTTGGGGTGGGCGGCCTGGAATTGTCATCCCCTTCCTGTGTCCCCTTGTCCCTCCCCCTCGCACCAGACTGCGCTGTTTCAATGCCACGAGGCGTCATAGTGAGAGCACTAGGTATGTTCCTCAATGACTTAATGGCTATATACTCTCTTGCATGCACCCTGGGCAAGTTGCTGGACACATTCTTCTGACGGGGAGCCAAGGGTAGCGCAGGTGTAATCACTGAGAGCCCAGGTAACGCGTTCCCGGAGCCTGTGCCGGTGGGCTCTGAGTAGTCTAGTTCTCAAGCCTTTTCCCTTGCCAGTGCCTGCGCTCAGCTCAGAGCCGGAGGAGAAAACCAAACGCCACCCTAGCTGTTCTGTCCCGGCTAGAAACACTGCCCACCGTGCCGTACAGTCTGGGGTTTCCACAGGTAGAGCGATAGTGTGTTACGACTGGATTTGATGCACTGGAGTAGCAAAATCTTATCAGCACATGTGGCTAGAAATTGTACTGCATTCTTGCCTCTGACCTCCAAATTAAGGCACTGCAGTCTGTCCTTTCCTCAGCTGATGCGAATTCTCTCTCGCCTGTTGCCAGGACAGTGCTTTCTGTCAGCTCAGACTCAGAGGAGTAGGGGCCCAGGCAATAGAAGAAATACTCAGACACGTGGCAAAGTGCCATTGGAATTGCTCACCTCTGTCACTTCTGGGTCAATGTGCAGGATAAGGTAAATGCGATTCCAGTGTAGGAATGAATCTGCAAAGATGTGTGCAATGGCTCGAGGCATAATCAGTCATATATCATAATGAATTATAATTTTAAGAAGTGGTAGAAAAATGAGTGTGTTGTTTGAACAAAAAAAATAATAATAATTAAACATTGTTATTTAAATGCTGTTATTGGAGTGTATGTAGACCGCAGTGCACTAAAACAAGGAACCGGTGTCAAGACGGTAGCCTCCAAACTGGATTTCAAAGTCTGCTTATTCTTTTCTGTGGAGTTCTAAAGTATCTCTAAAGCGAAAGCAAGAATTGGTGATTTAGTGAACGCTTCTGTTGTTGTACACAACCACTGGGGCTGGGGCGGGGGGTGGGGGGCAGGTTGTCTTTCAATAAAGGCGTTTTTTTAAACAACCCATTTGGAGTTTGAGAACCTCGGAAACTAAAGCACAGCTCCCTAGGGAGCCAGCCGCCCCGCCAACGACTTGCTTTGTCACGCTACTGCGCGTAGAAGATGTGTAGACTTGTACCCGGGGCCTGCACCCGGTTGCAGGGACAACTGGAGGATGGGGTTGATGGTCCCTTCTGACAATTGATCTGGTGTTCCTAAATTTTTGGGTTTTGTTTTTTTTTTTAGAATGTATTGACAGTGTTCTTTTTAACAGGGCCTCTTGTAGCTGTACTGTGACAACAATGTTAACTTTGAAAAATAGTGTCATAATAAACTTTATGAACAAGATCTGTATGCAACCTGTTAAGAGATGGATGTAAGTGACGGCTTTGTAGGCGGGTGGGGTAGCGTAGCTGGTGTTTGTGCCGTGGAAAAGCGTGAGGACAGTGATTAACCAGCTTTAAAGGACCTAGGATGTTGCCTCTCTGACCCAAACTTTGCTAAGGAGACTCACTAAGACAGGACTGCAGCAGCCTATTGAGTATGGAGAAGTCAGCCAGCATAATTGCAGAATGACAAGGCAGCAGGAGCAACAGCTTCAACTTCCAGAAAAGTGTGAAGGCATAAGATACTGTGGCTGGTAGTGAGCAGCTTCCCAAAGGCTAGTTAATCTGCTGGTCACAGCTGAAATATCGAAGAAAGTCTAGCAAGAGTGCTGCACCTTTTGGAACCTCCTTGAGTGATAGCTACTTGAGTTGACTCAAAATCAATAGGTCTAGCGTTTAGACCTGAAAGGAAGGGCAATGAGCATAGGTAAGGTTTGCCTTTAACATTTTTCATGAATTAATAAAGAGTAGCGGGGTTTTTTTTTAACAAGGTAAGAGTAATCTCTTTAATTTTCAGGTGGAATGAGAAGCTGCTGCTTGACAAAATGGGGAATGTCTTGCACATCCTCATGTGCGCATCTTCCTCATCCGCACATCAGACGGTTTCTGACTGGGTAAGATCTGTAGTGTTTAGTCAAATGCTTGTTTAACCCTTCCTTTCTCCCAGGCTTTCCTTTGCCAGCCCTTAGCGTGGAGGAAAGCCCCGGGCGTGGCGGAGGCGGTGTGGCAGAGGCTGGCTGGCGTGGCAGAGGCCGGCCGGCCTGCCCTGCGCCCGCTGCTGTTGCCGCCGCGCTCCCTATCCCGGTCTTCTGTTCCTGCCAGGTGCAAAGCGCTGGTGTCTGAGGCCGACAAGACAGCAATGGTACATGTTTTGAAATGCCCGCCCTCCTTACCGCTGGGGGGGTGAGAAATTGTTGATTGCCTTGTCATGCAAAGAGGAGCCCTGCAGAAACCCAGCCGTGAAGACACCGATGAAGCGGTTCCTTGCGGCTCTCGGTAGTGGGTGGCTCGCTGCTGCTGCAGAAAGTCTGTAGAGGCACTTTGCGCTGGTTAGAGCAGGGGCTTCCCTCCCAATAAATGAGCCTTGGCTTACCAGGTGGGTTTGGATTTATCTCTACAGATCTTGAGGAGTTGATCTTTTTGTGGTTTTTTTTTTTTTTTTTTTTGTTGTTGTTGTTGGGTTTTTTTTAAGATCTGTCAGTGTGTGGTGCTTTCAGGCAGGGTGGTTTCGTGGAGGCTGGTCCTGGCATGTGGCACCCAGCTGAAAGCACATCTGCACATAGACAGACAAATGCAGGCCAGAAAAGAACTTTTCATGGAGTCTGCTTTTATGCACATTGGTTCTTAACTCTTGGAATGCATTTTTCCTTATCTTTGGTTGTTACAACTCTGGGATGTTCTGTTGTATAGTAGTAATCTAGTACCTGTCCAAACCTGCCGACACACTCGAGTCTGTGGGGTGGGTCTCCACCTTAGTGTTGGGTTTGCTTCAGTTACTCAGAAAATCCAGTCAAATGGAACTTGCACATTTTAGCTTAACTCAGGGCATAGGGATGTTCACAGAGGGGTTCCAGTATTTGCACTTGTTTCCTGCTCTCTGTGAACATCCAAGAAGCAAACTTGACATTGTGACATAGTTAGAGGTTAATTGGGAAGCAATTTCCAATGGTAATGTTGAGATTTTCATATAATCAGGAGCTACTTCGTGGGAATCTCATGGTGACTGCAAGCATTTTTAAAAAGAGTTGACAAATGTTTTTGGCTACCTGAGGTGGAGCCAAAATGCCGAAGTACAGCAGCAAAGGCCCCAGTCCCCCTGCAGGGCAGTGTGCTCTCAGCTTGGTGCCCAGGTGACCATTGTCACCTGTGGTGGAGACCTCTGCTTCTCCTTGGCTTGCCTGGGCACCCCCTGCAGCAAGAGGGAATGGAGGGGAGCATTAGCGAGTCCTGGGACCCTCCCCTGAGGGCAAGTGATTTGGTACTTGGGGTGGGGGGAGAGAGGAGAACTTTACTTTTTTTTTTTCTTTTTAACAGCAAACTCTTGTTTTAACAAAAACTTCCTGGTTTGCAGTCCCTTGAAAGGCCTCTGCAGAGCAGTAGAGGATTCTACATTGCTGCTGACTTCCTCTGTGCTCTGGAGAGGGCTTTTAGCAGCACAGACACACCTAGGTATTCACTGCCAGTATTATTTTCACGCTTGGACTTATAACACTTATTCGACTAATTTGCTTAATCTCAATAATTCATAGCCCGATTGGTTCAGAAATTAACCTTGTCAAAGATAAACACATCCTTAAGGAGTACTTGGTCAAGTGTACTTTTGTCCGAGAGGTGGTTCCAAGAGTTAAGAACGCTGTGTCGTGGCCGCGCCTTTCTCTCGCAGCTGCAGATGGGAATGTGTAAGGGTAATGCAGGGCCAGGCCCTCAGCTGCAGCTCCACAGGAGTTTGATGCACAAACCCGTGTCTTCATCAAAAAGTCAATGGTACATCCAGGGAGTAAACACGCATTTCCCCAAGATGGGCCCAGGTCAGTGCAGGTGTGAGGAGTGTCTGTTCATACAGCCCTGAAACGAAACGCAGCCTCACCTTTGATCCTTTAAATGCGTGAGGCGGGAAGGGGAGGGCTCCTGGTGTCCCAGGCAGTGGCTGTGTGATGTGCTGACGTGCCCTCTTTGGTTCCTGTGTTTAAAGACATGAATGTGTTTCCATACACTGCACTGCAGGGGGATATTTCCTTATGTACCAGGCTGTGGTCTCTGACAAGCATTTGTATCTTAAGTTGTGTGGACCATGAAAGATCTTGAGTGTCACCAAAATTCAGGTATCTGATGGCTGATTCTGTTTCTGCTGTGGGTGCTACAGGTTGACGTCTCTGTCTAAGATTAGCTTTTTCCTGAACTAAAGTAACACAAGTCTCACTGTAGAAGAAAAGTGGCCTTCGTGTAGAAGATAATATCGCAAGATTGGAAACAAAATCTAATATGTTAAAATAACTGGCAAAGACTTGAAGGGCAATGGTGCCAGAGTGCGCTGCCATCTTAGAACTTGTGTTTAAACAAGTGTAAAAATAGCATGGAAATGAAAAAAATCAGTATAGTCCATAATGGATTGAGATTTGTTAAAATTTCCATTTTGTATCAGAATAAAGTGTACATTGTCAAATGACTTACAGCCTAAAAGTCGTTGCCATCACCTTTTTTTTTAGTGCTGTGCGGAACACAAAGCCCTCTTCGGTTATTGCTCCACATGCAGCTCGGGCCTGCAGGTCAGGGACCTGGGCTCAGGCTGGCTCCTGGGCTCTGCTTTCAGTGCTTTAAAAAACCTGCCTGTTGTGATCCAGACACGGATGGTCTCCAGGGGGAGACACGTCAGCAGGTGAGGTCACCCGCTGTGACAGCTGAGGCTCGGCACTGTCGGCACTCGGGGTTGGGAACACGCTCTGTACCTCAGTAATCATCACAATAAAATGCAGGATCATCATTTGTGATCTGATGTTTTCACGAATACCGAAGTAACCTGAGGTGGAATGGTACTTGGTTGGTGGTTTTTTTCCTTACTGATGTAGGGTGTTTTGATGTGAGTGCAACCAGTGCCGGGCGTGGGGTGTGAAAAGTACTGGTTTAAATTGAAGGTGGGTTGTCATGGTCCAAGTTACTTCAGCCTGATTCTTTCCTAGCAGAACGCAAGAGGCTTCAGCACTGACTGCAGGCTGTGTTCCTCCTTCTTTTCATCTTGGCCACGGCCCGAGGCACCCTGCCCTGCAGGAGGTTTGGGAGGTGGGTGGCACAAATGCAGCAGCCCCCACAAAGGCTGCGAGGTGCTGTTTGCTCTGGGCTTTCTTGTTAGTGCTAAAATAAGGATGAAAGTGAAGTGGCAGCGAGGGCTTACTGCAGTCTCTGGTTAGAGCCAGTTTGTAATTGAAGTGTTTATATTACAGCTAGAGAGAATGTTTTCTCTGTCAGTCAGAGACATTTGATCACCAAGATAACATGGTGGTGGTGGGGACCCAGGCACTTGTTCTCTGTGCTCTGCTGTCAGGCCCACCCTGTGCTGCTGCTATTTGGTATCGATGGTGAAACGCTGTCTGGAGCCACAGCTCTGTGCCTTCTCCTTAAGGATGAGTTTGGGAGTATAAGCATTAAGTACGGGTCAGATCCCCATGTTTCACACGGCAGCAAAGTCTCACGTTTCACCCAGGCCTGGGGACTGCTGGGGGTGCTTCCCCTCCCAGCAGCGCTGGTGGCAGTCAATAGAGGCACGTTTGAACAACAGCAGCAAGAAGATTTTTCCCTCACTGCTGCAGTATCTCAGATTTAATTTAGCTGGTACTTGGCTGCCCTGGCCAGCCAGAGCAAATAAAGCTGCTTCGCCACCACATCCAGCCGCTCGGTTTTCAACCGTTGGTATTTGCACCAGAAAGAGGAAAGTTCTTGCACTCAGGGGCTGTGGTGAGGGGGAGGGACAGGCCATTAGCAAGGAGGGCAGCGTAAGCAAGGCAAGCAGCCTCAGACTCAGCTGCCTCACCTGGATTCCCGTTTCTCAATGTTTTCTGCAAAAACACAACTCGCTGTAAGGGGCAGGACACTGCGCTGCCCGGGAGCAAACCCACCTTCTCAGGGCAGCTGTCACTGCTCCACTCTCCTGAGCCTGCGCTGCAGGAGCATTGGGAGAGGGAACCAGTTTGCATCAGGTCCTAGAGCAGCCTCTGCAACTGGGAACCAGTGAATGAGCTAATGGAAAAGACCAATGACAAGGTGACAAAGATCAGAAACAAAAAGTTCTTCCGGGTAACAAGGTGATTGTGAAGAGCTACAGCGATGTTGCTGTGACCAACACAACCCCTGAAATTCTGCCAACCGGGAAAACTAAAACTGGGACCAAAGAGGCTCCACACCAGTTCTGCTGTTCAGGTGAGGGTGTGGAGTCACTGGGGAGCAGCCAGCAGCACACAACAGCTGAAGACAGGAGCCCAGAGCAGGCTGGGACACAGGAACATTCGTCAGAGCCACAGCTTTCTGTACCGGGCCCCGACCTTTCCTCTTTGTGCATTTTTTTTTTAAAGTACACTCAGAAGGTCCCCAGAGAGGGAGGCAGCATGGGATGGGAGTTATGACAACCTAAAATTGGTCCCTTGGCTTCCCTGGCCAGGCAGGAGCTCAAACTAACTCCAGCACGGTTCAACAGTTGGAGATGTGTCTCACAACTGAACACCAACAACCATATAGTTTTATTTAGCATTACTGTAACTTTGTGAATAATGAGCTAATGGAGGGCTAGTTTCCTAATCTGGTGTCTCTGATTAATAATAGTGTAGGAAAAATAACTTAAACAACCCTTGTGGGCCCTACTTCTACCCTTTTTCAGCACTTCCTGTGTTGTTTTTTTTAAAAACAAACAAAAAAACCCAAAAAACAAAAAAAAACCCCAAAAAAGTACAATAAGGTCTTGCAAACCAATGAGGTGTTTATTATACTAAATGAAGTTATGCATAATGTTGTAGTAGACAAAATATTCCTAAAATGATATAGAGCACCAGCAGCAGAAAAAACATTTCAGATTAAACGTGCCTTTAGATGTTCCATAGGGAAGATGATGCAGTTTTTATTGTTCAGCTCAATGGGGATTTCAAACTGAATACAGAGAATGCGTAATTTTTAAGAAATCCATAATGATCAAGTACAGAATCCCTTTGAGAAGAGTAATCAAACCAATGCTATTTATTTACCCAATTTTTATTCTCTTATAAATTTGAACACCACACACTCTTCAGTTAACTGAGCACAGGTTCCAAACAGTGCAGCTGCTTGGGGTACGTTTGCGCCCTTTCCAATCAGCTCCCAAGGAATCAGTGCTGAACGCTGCTTCCTGAGTGGAACCAGGGACACACAGTGCTGCTAGAATGGAAAAACGCACAATGCCAGCGGTGTCTGTCTGAAGAGATTTTAAAGGCTTTTGGAGGAAAGCACTCAGCAGGAGTCTGAGTAGCGTTCAAAGAGCAAAACAAGTTACGGAAACTTAGCACGGGCTTGGAACTTCGTTTGTTACCCAGCCCTCCCCAACAGCCCTTGAAATGAGGCTGGAGGAAGCCTGAGCAGCGCTGGCGGTGCTGGGGGATACGTCCCTGGTTATTCAGCGTATTTGTTACACGGAGACTAAGCCTTGGAAAACTAGGCAGGATTTCCCTTCTAGAGGGAAATAAATACATATGAAATAGAGTTAAAAAAAAAAAGTTTAATGAACTGATAAATCAAGATCAAACAACTTTTATACTAAGTTAAAATCATATATTAAATATAAAGCAAGTATAAATGAGTAAGAAAAATGAAAAACAAACACTACTGCATTTTTATAAAAAAGTATCAGAAGCCGTACTGTTTGTCTTCCAAGAAATTATATTTAGAAGGCTAAAATCACTTTTTTATATATATATATATCAAATAAATCTATGAATGTAACAAGAGATAGAAACAGTATATAAATATGGTATCTTTAAATATTTACACATATACGGAAACTAGTCAGAGTGGTGCTATAAGAGAGAATCTGTTATAAAAGTAAGATTACAAATTTTGCATACATCCGTCTGCATTCCGCTAGTAGTTTTAAACTTGCATCTTTCACAAACTAATTATCAACTTGAAATTACCATTGCATAGAATTACTTTGAAAAATATCACCTAATTCTGCATTCCACCTCACAGTGAAAACTATCAAGATAATGATATAAAAATAATAACTCGGAGAACAGTAGCCAGCTGTGCTGCCCTTCAGAGTTTAGTCTCTGACTTCTTGTTTTTAGGAACCAGAAAGACGTTGCCATCCCTAGTTTGCTGCAGTGAATATTCACTGGGAGAGTAAGACTTTCCATCTTCATCACGTAGCATGCTGAAGACCTCAAGGTATAAGGCAGTTAGCTGCTTTTTCATTTGGCGAAGGCTTTTGTCATGCTCTCCTTTTTCCTTCAGCAATTTATCTCTCTC
Organism: Thinocorus orbignyianus; assembly: GCA_013400375.1. NCBI lineage: Eukaryota > Metazoa > Chordata > Aves > Ciconiiformes > Thinocoridae > Thinocorus > Thinocorus orbignyianus. Next base: position 277,330 of record VXBW01001205.1, read on the forward strand.
GTCTTTTAGGTTACTCAAGTTTTGTTGCAGTTCCACTATATTTTCCAGTTTTCTTTTCCGGCAGTTTTGAGCAGCCACTTTGTTCTTGCCTCTCCTGCGTATATCTCGAATGAGCGCCAGCTGGGCTTCATTGAACTGCTCCTTAGACATCATTTCGTTGAAGTCCTCAACGGGGAGATTGATGATTTTTTCAACAGGAAACGGGATCTGCAGAGCTTTCGCTCTTTGCTCATCTCTGGTGAGATGAGCTTCAAGGCGGCTTGAAGGTTTATCTTTTGTGAACGGAGCTTTGGGGTGGCCTGGACTGGGAGGGGGTTCTTTCTTTGGTGTGTTTATACACTGCAAACTGGGCGTCTGAGCGCTTGGCCCCACGGAAGAAAACACTTGGTCCTGGAATTGCAGCGAGTACCCGCCGGCGTTGCTCTGCGGCACGCTCCCAGGAGCACTGTCCATGTCTTCCATCTCAGAATCGCTGCAACCAAAAGTCTTATCTCCATAAGCAGACGATTCAACAGAGTGCTCTGGCGACGCCACGCCAGAATGCACATTCAGCGAGATACCAGAGTCGGAATCATTGCACTCTGGTACGGTTCCTGAGTGGTTGCCATTAAAAGCTTTGCACAGTGAGAAATCAGAAAGGTCAATAGGTTCACTTAGAATTTCCGCAAGTGACTGACTGACAGGGTTTGTCATCGCTGCGTCACCGTTCGCCTTCGTATCAATAAACACGCTGTAGAAATCCTCACAGAAATCAGAGTTTGAAGGGGACGTGTCATTTAAAGAGTTCACACTCAGCTGGCTGATGTCTTCCGGTGGCAAAATGCTGGAAAAGGGGCCCTCGATGCTATCCAGGAAATCTGGACTGCAGTTAACATCTTTTCTCATGATAGGTAGTGAGCTGTAGTAATTATAGCCGTTGTGCAGCTCTGTTGGCTTGGTTTCAGGGCTTGTGATTGTGCTCACCTCAGCCAGGTTATCATTTTCAATGTTGAGACACTACACAGGAAACATAAAAGAGAAGTAGAGCAACACATCACCAACTGATGATAAAACCGTTTTCTATAACAAACATTAAATATTTTAGCAATTAACATACACATAGAATGAGTATTGCAATCTAGCTGTAATCTAGATGGCTACAACATACTTTTACTACGGAGATGCAATCTAGGAAGAAGCCGAGTATGAAACAGCTCCTGGAGAAAGCAATTTAGATTCAGACAGCAGAGCCCCCGAGAGTAAGAGCAGGATGACACTGCAGCACAGCCCGATGCTGCACAGAGCCCTCCTCCCCTGCTGAATTGCTAGTGGGGACCCTGGAGCTGCCAGGTCTGAGCTTCTCACAGGCACCACTGCTAGGAATGGCATGAGTACAGCAAGTGTGAGATTAGCAACTGAGACCCAGTGAGCATTACTAGCACACAATTACATCTAGCCCTCAATTTCATGTTATGCGATAGATTTCTTTTACTCAAGAAATAAGATTCTTCTAGGATTTACTGAACAAATGAAGCAGCTGTTCAGTGCAAAGAAATGTAACCCTCAGTGAAGTAAAAAGAACACTAACATAAAGCTTTGCAAACATTAACTCACCCCACGTACTTTTAGTTAAGCCGGCGAACACCAGCGTGAGCAGAGACTGTCACACTGATGGGCTCCCATGGGTTACAACACCAATGTTCTTTCCAAGGGGGTGGCAGTTTCCTAACTGAAGCTGAAATAAATGTGCCTGCTGTCCCCAAAGAATCAGGCAATTACCAGAATGATTCTGTTTCTTTTAAGAAGGGATCATACACCTATTATTTAACCAGAGATTGTTCAAGGCTTAAGCTCAGGTTTTGAATGAGAGCCCTCTTTCCACCCCCACTCCCTTTTCTTCAAAGGTAATCTGTAAGAGGCAGGGCCCTCAATTTACTTATCTCACTTCTTTCAGAAGATTATTCAGTTACTCTTCAGAATTACTCCAATAGATAATTTTGGCTTTGCCTCTTAAGAGCTGTTTTCAGCGTCACTGCTGCCTCTTCCACAGCCAATTGCCCTTGTTACTTATGTGGAGCCTACCACAGCAGTAAAAATTAGGAAACTAGGAAGATTTTGAAAAATATAAAAAGACAAAAGAGGAAATATGAGTTCCTGCAAACACTTCTTTAAAAAACTTCAAAAAAAGATTCTGATTTACAGACATTCCAGTGAGCATTCATCTCTTGTGTTAATAGCATAAAGCAGAGCTGCAGCACGCTGAAGCATGATGTCCTACAGTAATACATATAACACTTAACTTCACAGTCAAATCTAAATAGAAACATAAGGATAGAAGAAGAAAAAAACCCACAACCCTAGATGCCCTCTGTAATGCACAATTTAGTACTACAGCAAAGTTTTATTTCTTTGAAATATTCAGTTCATGCACATTACATAATTAGCCCTTACTGAATATATACAAATAAGTTTCTATACCTGACTCTTCTGTGTATCTAAATATACATTCTACTACCACCTTTACAAAACCTTTTCCTTGAATAAAAGCTGAATGCAAAACTAATCATAAGTGACTGACACAATCTACTTATACACAGCGAAAAAACCCCAAACATTTACTGTAACACTGGTGGAAAGAATTCTTGCTGCAGATCCATAATTCAGAAGTGCCCATTTTTAAGCAGCCAAAATTTCAACCATGATCAAGCTGTAAGAAGTTGCAGAGGCAAATAATGATTTGCTAAACATGGGGAAGTTCTGATTGGGAAGACAGATTGTGTTTTATAAAGGCCTTCTGATAAACAACTGATTTCTTTCCTCCTCTATGTTTTTCAATATTATTTTTAAAAAAATAAAGTTAATATTGATTTACAAACATCCTACAGTCATAATCACCATCTGTTAAGTCACTCTTACACTTCATTAAATACCCTGTTCTTCCAAAACATCATGCTATTTTCTGTCAAGTGCTTATCATACTAAAGCTTTACCTGCAGCTCTGGAAGGGACAGTAATTCTTCCCAAACTTGCTCTATGTTCTGCATATTCTCCGCATCAGCAAGTGGAGCTAGAAGAGGCGATTCAGGTGGCTGAGTTTGATCAGAGGAAATGAAGACTGGGTTGCTGTCAATCTGAGCAGGAACCAGTGGCTGAAATGCAGCTGAAGAAGTCTGGAGTGTTTTTTAAAAAAATAAAATAAATTAAACCCACAATAACAACAACAACAAAAATATCACATGCAGAACCACCCCCACCCCCATTTTCCACAGCAAAAATCTGGATTTTTGTGTTCTACCATTTCTGCAGGACAGACAGGTATTTCTTAAAAACTTTTTTTTTTTTAAATAATGGGATAATACAAAAATATTCCCATTAAAGGTGTTTTCATGTTAAGAAAAGAAATAGGAAAAAAAAAAGCTAGAAATCTTTACACATCAGGGTCTGCACGTGGAAATAAAGCAGCTCAAATGCAGTAACTCTGGAGAGCTGCACTAAGCTCACCGCAGCAAACCAAGGAGGCCACTCCTGGTACGTGCTGGAAGGGCTGCCATCAGCCGGCATCGCACACTAAATCCTGGCTGCAGGATTCAGCAAGCAGAAGGAACACAAGAGCACAACTCCAGTCCCTGCGGACACAGCCCTAGTACACTGCTTTTTTCCAGCTGGAGTCGGCCTGGGGACGAAACTCAAGTCATATCATAAACCAGTTGGTGAAGACAAATCTTTGTAAGAGAAGACCCAAGACTGACCCCTCAGACCACCACCCATGAAACCGCCTTACTGAGCGTTTTTACCTCATTGTCGTCTACAAATGGGAACGCTTCTGCCAAGAGCTGCATGCAGTCATCAAAGGACAAGGCCTCTGCTTCTGGCTTTGAAGTCTGTGTGGTCTAAATAGGAAAGTTATGAAAAAATGTTACTGCATCTTTGAATAACTGAAGAATCTTCCATTACAGCAACGAATGCAAATTCATTTTAGGTAACCACTATGTCTTTCTGTGAATGGAAAATGGTTTAAACACAGTCACAAACACATATGAGAGTTTACCTGTGAAAAACTGATTGGTGGCTCAGTATTTTCTGACTCAACGCGCTGAGCTGGCTGAATAGGAACAAATTCACCTGTCTCTTCGTCTAACTCCAGCTGAGCCAGCAAGGCTTTCTCCTGCTCTTTTTGGAGCTGCTCTTGTCTTTCCTTCTCAAGCTTCTTCTGTTTCTCGAGTTCATACTCCTTCTGCCGCTGACTGAAATCAAAAACTTCACGCCTTGCCCCAAGGTCTATATCTTGCCTCCAAAGGATGTCGATCAAGTTCATGTCCTGTAATAGAAATGCTTTTTTTAAGCAAGCATCATCCTCAGTGACACTGGTGCAGAGCAATAGCAAAGCTTTAAATTCTGTATTAAACAGGCAGACTCATGTAACTGAAGCTTATTCTCTTAATTCTACAAAATTATCTAAATAAAATGGCTCTATATGACCTTTCTGAAGTGTGTGACCTGATGGTTCGGTTGCTGTGGCCCACACGCAGGCTTATAGAAACTAAGCCATTTGTTACAATTAGTAAGGCAACGGATGAACTAGCCATAGGATAAAGGTATTCTTCTCTCCTAAGCTAGTTCACAGAAAGCATGAAGCTACAGAACGCATTATGCCACAGCAAAGTCATTTTCAGAAGAAAACTGAAGAGAAAAAAGAAATTGAAAAAATTGTCCATTTAAATTTTTTTCAATATGATCTTAAACTCTACAAGCTGACTAAAAACATGATGGGGGCTGTCTGAAGTAACTACAATAGCCATATTGCAAAATGTATTTTAAAATATTCATGTTCCATCCGGGTACTAAGCATTAATCTTAAAGATCTGCAGAGCAGGGCTTCAGGGTCAGAGGATAACCTGGTTTCAAAAGCACCAAGTGACACAACATCACTGTAGCACCAAACACAATTACTAAAAAATTGCAATTTAAAGCTTAGTCTAAGATGGTGTTCTAAGTGTGGTTGGTTTGGGGCAGCTGAGTATAAACTAGAGGTCAATAGGTGTCAAATTTTGGCAGTTGGCCTCTGGCTCAGAGTCAATCATTATCAGACTGCTATCAATGACCTAAATTTCTTGGAAATCAGCTGCCTCTTACTCCTGTCGTGTTTCAGAAGACAAACTCTGCTATTTAGGGAAAACTACCTAGTTAATATTATTTGACTTGGCTACAATTTAATTTATCACATAAAGGGTTTGGAATTATTTTGATTTTTTTACTGTTCAAATATTCAATACTTTTAAGGACTGAAGTTTAGACTCTTTTCTTCTGTAAAAACAAAACAAAAAACAACAAACAACCTAACACTCAGAAATCATTAATTTAGACATCAGCTGATACAGAATTTTAATACCTGGTAGCCACATTTGTCAAATGAGTAAATGCCAACAATTTCTTGCTAGTGCCTGGGAGTTGTGATGTTATGGCATGTTACATTTTTCTTGAAATTCTTCTTCAGCAGCAGCACACAAAAATGATGCTCAGCGTTGGACATTCCCATCAGGCTGGCACACTAAAAATACTGTACCAGACACTACATTCCATTTAAACACAACTTGACTCATTCAGTTAGCAGCTCTACACTCAACATACATTTTGCCATTATATCAAATCAAAACATTCCCATATCTCTAAAGGCTATTTTCAAATAGAGAAGCAAAATAACCTGAACACCCAGTCATGTTGCCATTCAAAACCATCACTTCTGTACAACAGCTATGGCAAAAAAGTTCTAGGGCAAGTGTGCATGAGAACTAACCAATTCAGCATTCTCCTTTCTTTGTCAAAAATGCTATACCATTAACATTCATATTTATACATTGCATGAAATACTTCAACCAGTTACTAAAAAAAGAACTTTTCTCTACAACGAGGTAGTTCCACAAAATATTTATGTAACACAACACAAGCATTCCCAAAACTAAGATATTTAATATACCTTGCTGGGAGAGACCAAACTCAGCTTTAATGGCCAGCAATGAAGAAGCTGAAATAATTACAGTGGCTGCCCAGGACAACGGTTGGTCTCTGCAGACTGGCAGGGTAAAACGAACTAATTAAGTTCTGCAGTAATTGGAGATATTGCAATACGGTATAGCTTCATTAAGGGCCAGTAGTTTACCAGCTGCTCACTGTCTCCTTCTGCAGCAGATTCAAAACTGTTTCCTAGTCTCAGAGCATTTGCAATATGTTCTGGATAAAACTGCAGGATCTGGATTTTAGGGCACACTTCTGAATTATTCATTCCCAAGGCACCGTTAAAAATGGGACTCAAAAGAGTGTGTGTGTGTGTGTGTGTGTGTGTGTGTGTGTGTGTGTGTGTGTGTGTAATTCACAAGGCTGTGAATTAAGAGCTGTTTTCCTCTCCAAATTGCAACAGATTACAGCACAAAAATAGCAGAACTGGTGCTCAGTTTCAGTTTAAATCACCAAAAACAAAAGTGATCACAAGAAGAGTTACAGAAAGCATAACATATTTTCCTTCAGAAGGAAAAAACCATGTAGCCCTAGTGCAAAAACTTAACACACAGCTATTGAATCTGTCACCTGTGCTACTGGCTATATTTGTTATCAAAATACGTAGCTCTGGGTGCTGCCTCCTTTGTGGGATGAGACACAAAATTCTGTGGTTGTCCCCCACCACCTCTGCCTGTGTGCAGCACCAGTTCAGCCAGCAGGATTATTTTCTGAATGAATATGCTTGCACATTCAGGAATTTGGGCTGTTGTTGGAGAAGCATGACAGCATTGATTGGCTCCTGTCACCATTCTTCAAGGGATGATATCTAGCCCACTATCTTTTATATGGCAAAGGAGTGAGCTTTGCTAAATGCTCTACCCTGGAGAGACATGCCTGTCAGAAGGACTTTTTTTATTTATTTTAATTTAGCCATTGCATCTGTAGCACTTAAAATCAAGAGTGAATTTTTTTTTTTAATTATTACTGTACGGTTTTCATAAGGGAAGAGTTCTTCTGTTCAATATGCTAAATATAACACCATCAAACACACTGATTTAAATATCAACCCGCCATTTAACACTTTTCTATAATTTCAGCCAATGCTTTTAGTATTATTGCCCTTTTCAAGGAAAAAGAAAGGTATTAATTCCGGGCATTAGTCCAAAGCCTCAAGTCAAAGTTGATGGAGTCAACACTGACAACAAGTGATTTAGTAAGGAGTGAATCACAACCCCCAGTACAAGGCAATAGCAAAGAATTAATTAAAAAAATTACAATTGCACAAAGAATAATAAAAAAAATCAAAATTGCAGTCTAAAGCAAATGTCAAGTATTTTGCAATTTTGTTCCTTCAGCCTCACCACAGCCTTCCTCTTTTTTCCTGCCTCGTTGAACACTGTCACACACATCCACAGAGGTACCCAGAAACACAGGCAGGCATTCTATTTCAGGTCAACACTGAAGCACCTTCCACTTTCACTGTGAAAGCATCATAAAAAATAACTGTGTACTCGATGCCAGGAGTGTTTTTAACTAAACCTATTAGAAGCGATTTTACTTCTTGCTTGTGCAACAGCTACCCTCAGATTTTTGGATGCCTTAATGTGATGTGCTGGTCTCAGAAAGATCCCTGTGGAAGGACGAGCAAGCAAAGGTTCCACTCTAACTGGAGCACGTGCGTGACGGTCCTGTGAGAGATCCATCTGAGGCAGGGCTCCCTGCTGCCCTCCAGAGCCGCGCTAACCACTTCCCTCCACATCAGACGGATTTACTGTAAAGGCGCCAGCAGCCCCTCATGTGACGGACTCCACAAGCGCCCGTTTGTTCTTTCCTCCCTTGTGCAATTTCTTGAATTGCATCAGAGGAAATGATGGTTTTGGCCGAGCCAAGAGGCAGCGTGGGAAGAGCCAGGCCTGCCCTGAAGGAGGAAGGACCTGCACCTGGGAGGGATTGCAGCGATGCTTTCCCTGTCTAGAGCTCAGCTCCTTCCCCCAAACACCAACACCTATTTTGAGGGGAAATACAGCAAGGTATTTCATGTGCACCACCATCGTGATTTCTGGGAAAGTAACACGTTTTTAATATTTCTCCCAGGCAGACAAACACCAATTTGATTTTATGTCTAATGTTTTCTTCACAATTCTGTAGACAGAGGAAGAACTTCTCTCAGACGAGGACACGCTTTGCCATGATCCACGTAAGCAGGAGGTGCCTTGTACTTGTTGTTTGATGTTATGATATTTTTTTGTTGTTGTTCATTTAGTAATATGTTCTTCCAACCACATTGATAGCTTAGTTTGGACATATAAAGGCACTTTTAATAAGATAAACATAAATGTTAAACAATTCACATTAAGCCACCATCTGGCCCCCAATGGAAATTTTCATGTTTTAGATTTACATATCAGCATTTGCCATCTGGGCAGAGTCTGTTATACATTTTATGCGAAAATCTCTGACTACATTGTAAAGTTTGACAATTAACTCTTATTGCTCCTAAGCAAGCATATTTGCAGTAGGGTAAACAAAGGTAAGAGACCCTGTTTTCCATGTTATTTTCACAGACTGACTTCAGTGCTTTAAACAAAATGCTAATCTTTCATTTTTTCCTTGTTTGGTTTATCTGACTGGTTTCCTTTTTGTTTGGTATATAATCTACTTACAGGTAGCTTAGTAAAATGGAAACATCCAGTGGCTGCAATGTCAGGAGAGAAACAATCTATTTCACTTTTAACCTGTTATTAGCCATCCCCGTATTAATACAGAGCACATCATGGGTTTTGCATGTTTACCTCTCAAAGTCGTGCCTCTTGCAGCATAAATTGGGACAATACTAGCAGTATTGAGACAATCCCTGTCTCACTAGACAAGGATTTGTTTCTCTTCCCCCCTATCTGTTAGCACCTAACTCCACATACCAGCATGAGTAAATATAAGAGCAAGAGAAGCCAAATCAATAGATGACTGCATCCAGCAGAGAGCCCAGACTGGGACCTGGAAGCAGCAGGAAAACACTCCTACAGCACACTCACAGAAAAAAGAGATGGCAAAGTAGCCCTGATTCCTATTTGTTTTTCAGAAAGTGGAAGGAATGAACAAAAAGCACCTTAAATTTTTGCTGTATTAAAAAAACCAAAAACATGTGGGAAGTGAAGACCAAGGACCTGAGATACTCCAAGGCAAGAATGAAAAGGACGGGATCAAGCAATAAAGCGACTGCAAGGAAAGAGCTGGAAGCATGTCACCCCTTCAGAAAGGCACAGGCAGTGGGAGCAAGGGCTGAACAACTTCTTCAATGTTTTCCACACCTTATCCCCAGGATAAATTGATTTTGCTCAAATAGGTTTTGAGAATTCTCTATAAATCATTTGATGTTTTCATATAATCTCTGAAATCACCATAACTATGTGGTTTGTTTGTGGAATCTTTTTAAAGGTAAGCTACTAATTTAATTACAGAAAAAAAAAAATCATGGACATGTAAGCCTCACGCTTAAGAGAAAGCACAGAAAGCAGGTAAAGTTAGCCTAACACCATAACTTTTTAAAAAACTGTGGAGTTTTGAAAGCTGACCTGCAATTTTCAATCCCCTACAACTGGAAATTGAAGAAGGTAGTTTAAGAACGTGGAAGGGACAGTGAGGACATGAAAAATTTGAACAAGCAGCAGCCCTTATAAAAAGAATAGGGAAAAGGTAACAGCAGAAACTATTTATGCTGGAGGGCGGAATGGTACAATAGCAATTTTAGATGTCTGCATTTAGGATTTGGAAATGTGACAGAACAGACAGCTGTCAAGCAAACCCTTGTGACAGCAACCTGTGACTTGTGAATGTACAAGGTCAAATGCCTGACTGCTCTGTGGAGCTGCCTGTTGTCCCACACTCTTCACTGAGACCTCCCAGGCAATCTAGAAGGAAGGAGGGTGCTTGCATGGATGTGAGGGTGATTCTCCCCTCTCCCCATCTTTCATACCTTACTGCTGGTGTGACCCGACTGACACTAAACCAGCCTCCTTCTGCCTCTTGATGTCCCTTTGCTCTTTCTGGCCTGAAAGAGTCTTTGGATACTTGCTATCTTGGTCAGCAAACTCTTTTCAAGCTCTGGTAGACTAACTTACTTAATAAGGGACTCTGGAAGGGTTGGAAAGCCATAGCTGACATTGGAAGACAATGTCTACTCTATGTCCATATAAATAAGCCTGTTGAATAATGCTGACCTTGTGTCTTGATATTTCATTAGCTATAAGTGATTAGCTTCTGTTTTCTCCTAACATACATCTCATATTTCAGACTGTACCTCCTACTGTATTCCAGTAGGCTCTCATAATAAATGGCAAATTGTCAGGATCTACTCTTATAAATTAGGTCAGTTGAAAAACTGAGAAATGTATGATTGATATATTTCACCTGAAGCATCATCTTCCAGAAATGGTACCAACAAAGGCTACGACTGTAAGATCTGTACAGCTCCCAACATGATGGTTTTCCCATATGATACATCCTATGGCAAGCAAGCTTTCCAAACTGCCAGGGAAAACACATACCTCTCATACTCTCCGGTAATAGTGAAAAGACAGGAGTCAGAGTGTAGCTCTTAAAGAACAGCTGATGTAGGCTGTTTATGGTTTTTAACGTACAAACTTCATTCCAACTCCAAAAGCTGCAAAATCTTAATGCTAACAGTACAGCAAGACCACAGCAGGCAGAGGAAAAAAAAAAAAACCCAAACCTGAAACCTCCTCGAAGAGGCAGCAAAAAGAGGAAAAGAAGGAATGTAAAGAACAGTTCACTTCTTCACTTTGACAACAGTTTTTTCTTTTTCTGCAAAAATCAATCTCCACCTCCCTGCCACTCCTTAAAACACTGAATGTGCACGACAGCCTCACAGCACTCCCTTCCAGCCTGAGGTACTGCAGCAGGAGATGTTCTCCTCTCTGGCTCATTAATCTCTGGAGCCAGAAATACATATATATCTATCCTTCTCCCACCACACTTGCTCTGCCTTGAGGTCACCATTTCTGGTACAACAGATCATGGTATTCTTGCTCAGTACTGCAGATCTTTCCACAGATTATTTTTTCATGCTCCATCTCAGACACTCCAGAAGTAGCTGTGTTTTTCTAAATCATTTTATCAATACATACTTTATAAGATAGATTTAAAACAATAGAGTTTAATATAGCATATGTGGTTTCCAAGGGCTGAATGGTCACAGGAACAATCCTGCCTCAACATCCTTAAAACAAAACAAAACCCCAAACAGGGGAATAAAAAGAAAAACCCCAAACCCACTGTCTCATTTGCATGGCTTACAGAAAGTAAAGTCTTAAACCTGATATTTAAATACCAATATTTATCGATATTTATTTTCTTTGTTCAATACCTGATTTTTGCAAAGTAATTCTCTAGTATCAATGGCCAGGTCTGTCATGCATTGTAGCTGCTCCAAATTTCCCTATTTCTGCCTTAGCTTAAAGGAAAATACAGAGTGAGGTCTGATGTTGTGAACTGATGATGAGAAACTCTTCTTAAATAAATTTAACTATGCCCATATTTACAAGCACTACCCTGGCTGCTAAGCAAAAGCCAAAAATGGTTACGGGTGTCATCCTGCTTCTTCAAATTTAGTCCTAAATCTCTTGACATCCCAGAGTGCTTCCTGGAACATCAGTATCTAAAGCAATGAATCTTACCTGTTTTCAGAGCTTTGCTGTTTCAGTTAGATGTGTTCCGTTCTTTCCTTTTTGGTTTTAATTATACCACCTTTATCTAAATTTCACTTTTCCACAGCATACTTGGCTGACATAAAAGCTTTGTCCCTTCTACTTAAGTTCTGAATCTCTCTCTCATCTTAACAGAGCCATTTATTTGCTGCTTCTTTACTCTATCTTGCACAAGCAGCATTACAAAATGATGAAGTCAACAAGCACACAAAGTTAATATGTATTCAAGTTACAATCTATTACACAAGTTGCATAAAGAAATTGAGAGGCTGGCAAAAATAAAAGACTGTTTTATAAAACAGTGGGTTAGGCTATTTGTTTATACATGTTTGATACATCAACAAAACTCTGTTGTGTTGCCCCGGCAAGTAAAGCGAATGGTTCTGTTGTGGCTGGCTTCCTAGCTGTTGTCTAATCACCACGTAGTGCACCACCCAATTCCATTTTGGAAGGTATTCAAGCAGCAGCCATCTCAAACAGAAGTCTTCCTCACTTCAGGAAAAGCTAATACTAATGTCTACATTTGTGTCTGGATTTTTCTCCTCCCTAGTCAAAATTGCATCATAAAACCCCCTGGCATTTATACATCATAAAAAAAACCTTACCTTACATGTAAACCAATAATATAAACAATACACAGCATCTGAAAATACTGTTGTTCTTTTAATAGAACGACAAAAGCCTTTGTGTCCCAAGTCATTTTATATATTGAGCCTACAGTACTCAGAAAACAATTACCTGTTAGATGATAATCTCCAAGCTACCCTGCTGTACCCAGCCAGGCATGCACTGTGTGCGGACATTGCCACAGGCTACTCATTAGTTTATCTACAAGAGGATTTGTTTATAATAATGGCTCAGTCATCTGGGAAACACAATCCAGTCAAATTATAGCATGCTCTTATGTCCAATGAAATAAGCCAGGAAGTAAGAAAAGATGAGCACAGAAACCAAAAAAAGACCCTAAAAAAACCTGCAAATAACATACTTATTAGGTTGTATTAACCTTGGGTTAAAACCTGTAAGCCATTATTTTGACTAAATCAAGATTACACACTTTTTGGAAAAGCTTGCTTCAAACCAAACATGAAAACTGTGTTTGCGAGTCAAAATATTCTCTGGGATTATTTAGAACTACACATTTTCACTGCACTGGGATCTTCCTGTAAACCCCCCACTTTTAGCTATTACTTTGCTGAGGGCTGGGCAAGCTGTGGGGACAGGCACCAGACAGGCCATCACAGCTGCACTGCAGCCTGGCTGTGGAAATGGCCTGCTCCAGTGTTACAAGCAGCACATCTCACCAAGTTTCACTTCACTGATCTCAACAAGCAACTTGTTTGCTGTTGTTGCTGGGAGGCCAAGCTACAATTACCAGCAACAGGAATTACCCGTGTGGGTTAGAAAGCAGTGAGGCTCACTAACTGTACTGCCAGCACACATCCATCAGCGCTGCTCCAGTAACACAGACACCTACTCCATAAAGTCACATCAAGGAAATTCTTCCACTCTTCCAAGCCGAGTTGGCAAAGAAAGAATGAGCCTTCTATCCCAGATAGTGTGCCATGCAAACACCTCATCAGCCTGAAACTACTATCTTAAGACTAAAAGCTTAAGAATATGATTACATTGCAGGGAATACAGCTTGCTCCGGAGGTGGCCAGCTGTGACGTTCTATGCACATCAGCCTACATCTGGCAGAGTAGGTGCCTACCTCCCACCGCAGTCTGGGGGGCACAGCTACCAAATAACCTCGTGGACCAGAGTCTTGCAATGAATATGTACTTTCCACACATGTGATTTATACAGATAATGCAGGAAATTTAGTGTCAGGGCAGTTTTGAATAAACAAGCAGGGCAAAAATTTTTTACTTTTTTTTGAGCATTCAACTTTAAATACACTTGGAAAGATTATTTAGTTTCTACAAGGGGAAAGGAGAAAAAAAACACCACAGAAATTTACATGAAACATCATAGAAATTGTTACTTAATTTGCATGAAAGGAGTTTATATAGCTTTTCCCTTTCCTCCAGCCATACCAAGATACATGATAAGAGTTGTTTTTTCCATAGAATGAGGCAAGGATAGTTTTTACCAATTTTTTAAGCACCTGTAATTCACGTATTTCTGATCAAAAAGCAATCCTCTAAAATCCATCAACCTTCACAAAGATTTCAGGAAGCTCTTGAAGGTCCTGCAAAGTTAAACAAGTAAATCAGAAAGCTCAAGGGCCATGACATCAGGCATCTGCATGCTAATTTATCATTTTTGTACACAACGGCTTTTGCTTAAAAAAGGTAAATCCACTGAGGAACTGAACAACACTGTGTACAAAACTAAAGCTTTTTTCTACATGGTGCAATCCAGTCCTTAGTTTTTAAAGTTCTGTGTAGTATTCAATTTATAAATACTGAAAGCAAAACGAGATAATTCATCTTCCAAGGCATAAACCAGGGAAGAGAAACGGTTTTGTACTTCTTATCAAATTATACAAAAGCAGCAATTCTCGATATTCTCAAAAGAACAACAAAACCCCTAAAAGTCAACCATCAGAAACTGTGACCTTCCACCCAAATCAAGCACCTCCACTGCTCATTGCTTTCCTCGGGGCTTCCACGTCTGTTCCACCGGAGCACGCAAGAAGCTCACAGCCTACACAGCTGATTATCACAGGGACACCTCTTTCAGCCTTCTGATGAGATGGGTAGATGTACCCAAGAAATCAAGGTACAGGCCAATCCCTGACACGTGTCCCGTTACACACTCTATCAGCACCTGTGGTGGCCAAAACAAGGCTGTTTGCCAAGAATAATAAACATGTCAATATATCTCTTCCACCCATAAGCAGCAAATATACTCCAGGCATGATAACATGCTTGACAAGCATTGAATACTGGAGGGGAAGAGGGGAGGCTATCCAGATTGCAAATATATTACTGTATTTAGCAGACTGTTTCTAAAATCAGCATTTACAGCTGATTTTTCTAGTAGAAGACATTAATTACAAAAGGTTTTATTGCTTTCCAGATGTAATTAGAAATAATTTGTTAACGATCTCTTGTAAAATAAGAAAACATGGAATGCAAAGAAAGTAGCAGGTTTGAATCTTAAACAGTTTTCTACCTTTTATCAAAACACTTTACTTCCTTATGCCTCACTTGGGGAAAAAAAATAATCAGATTATCACAAATCATCAATAAAAACTGCATGATTATAAACCTTCTCTATAGTACACAGTTAATTCAGACGAGAGATAGAGATCTTGTTAGTGTAAATCACTGTTAGTTCTGTGAGCACTACTTGCATTTTTTAAGACCTTGTTCATCATCTCCGCCACATACACACACAATTTCTCAAAAACTCTCATGTCAAGCTTCATTTTGAATTTAAAATAATTCTATGGATCTGACCTTAGTAACAGATTTTTTTTTTTAGAATAATTTAAAGGACTCTATTAAGTTTCATTAAGTGGTTTCCATTCTTCATTTTGTCAGCAAAAAGAAACTTTGAGAGATGTCTAGAGATGTTCACGCTATCAGCTGAGCAAGGATTCCCAACAATGGTAGGTACAGACTAGATGCCTGTAGTGGCACATGATAAAGGATCACAAACCAAGCTGGAAAACATCCCACAGAACTACAACATTCCACTGACTCACAACAATTTAAACTGGTTGGTTCAAATACTAAAACAAATTAGAAAGCACAGTATCAGAAGGCACTGTACTGTTACAGCATGCACAGCTGTGAGGCATCTAAACATAATGTGCATTTCCATAGCCCAAGAATTCAATTTAAATAATCTGGAAGACCAGCTGTCAGAAGTTATAACTTAGTTTCAAATATAAGTTCTCTTTTATCACATTACACTATTTTAATGCTATAATTTTTCTTACTGAAGTACTTCCATTTTCATCTCTAGGTAAAGTCTGCTCACGTTTGTTTGATTTATTCTACATTATATCGGTGGGACAACTTTCCAGAAATTCCTCAGCTGACAGATCTGGTCAAGACCAATATACTTCTATGTTATATAACAGAGCATATGTCCTCACATCTCATGTCAAATAACTCACAGAAGATTGCAACAGGGTCTATAGTATGCTTGTTCCAAGGACACTTAATGACTATATTACTTGCACCAGAGCATAACTATGAGTCACTACTTCTGTGATCCCAGCAAAGACAAGCGTTAGTGTATCAAGCTGGGGTAGAGTACTCCCACTGACACACCTCAGATGACCTCTGTCACTAAAGCCTCCATATTCTTCTTCCAGCCACAAGCATTCTGAAAAATTCTTACCCTGCTGACCTGCACCAGCCTTCAGGGCTGTCCACCCGGCTACACACCCCTGCCACCCTCTTTTGCTCATTGTTTTATTACCCAGCTGAGTGCAGAACATGTCATCTGGGCACACAACTGCACACAATCTCACTGGAAATAACCTGTCTTAAGACAAAATTCAGCTGTCTTACCCAACAGTACATAACTCAAACAAACAGTTCCTGAAAACAGAAAGAAGAAATGACTGACCTTCCAGGTCCAGGCAACGCAGAACACAAATGCCAGCTGCAGAGCAGACAGAAATACCGGTTGTCTGACGTGGAAGCAGGCAGCACTCGGTGGCAGACCTGCACTGACTGTCTGCTGCCTGGGAATTTTGGATGGGGGACCTTCCAACAACCCAGGCAGCACAGGAATTGCTTCACTCTAATTACAGCGATAACTAGCAAGGTACTAATTTTATGACAAGGGTTCAAACAAACAAAAACCCCCAGGATTTTTCTGTCATAGTGCTTTATGGCCAAACAGTGGTGATGCCCTGAGCAGGAAGGAAATCTAGTCACAGCAACTTTTCATGTCATTCAGCTGTAGAAAATTCACCACTTCAACGTTTAGTTGGCATTCATTTCAAACACAGCAAATAGGCACACTCTTAATCATAAAACAAACCTCTTCTTAAAGGCAGGCTATCAACCAACATCCTTCTGAGTCAGTTTCTCAAGTATGTAAACTTTGTTAGCAAGCAGTCTCCAGGAATGGGTTTTCTTATACTTACAAGAGAGAGCATGTAAAACCAATACAGCAAACAGCAATAAAACTTTGAAATGGCAAGACAGAGGTGGAGGCAAAGAAGGAAAAGTTCATATCTTTATGTTTCATAGTCATCCAGAAGATACTTCCTTAAATGGTTTGGAAGAGATGGTTTCCAACTAGTCTTACATAACTTGTTGCTGCAACATCAAACTTAAAAAAGAGAAGAGAAAGGAAAAGAAAGTTCCTTTAATTGCATTGGTCATAATAATACTGCAGAAGTTCGACTAAAAGTCTTAAGACTGCAAGATAAGTACAAGGTTGGGCGGTCTCAACTCCCTCAGTACTGCAATAGCAACAAAAACACATACTTCTTGAAACAGTTTAGTTTAACTGTAAAGATAGGAAACATTAATAGTAACTTACAGCAACTTCAAATAATTTGGCTAAAAATAAACAACTGTGTGGTATTCCTTCTTCCCTGTATAAAAACTGCAGCTTAGCAGGACAAAATCAGAAGTCTAAATTGACATAATAAAAAACTTTAAGCAGATCTGTAATATATAAGTTGCACCCACATGAGTATTATTTTTAAACTATACCCGTTCGACTACAGCCTTGCCAATTAGTACTTGCACTCAGGATTAGTAATATAACAGTGAGCAGTGTTAAACTCCACTGGTACAACAATGAGTTATTAACACTCTTGTTAACTCCTATTGGCTTTCCATCACCATGATCAACATATCAAAACATGTGAATTAATTCTTTAGAAGTGAACATTAAAGCAGAAATTAAGAACCAAACACAAATCCCATGTATCAACACATAACACTAGAAAATCAATATGCCAGTTAAAGATGACTGAACAAATATTTTACCAAGAATTCCAAATGGCTTATGACAGAGAACAGAAGATGCTTCATAAGATGAAGACAAAACCTCATCTCCAAAGGATTCAGCTAATTAAACATTTTTATCTTTAGTCAGTGTTGTTACAGGCTGTTTGGTTATGCAAATTAATATTTAATTTAAATACATGGTTCTGAGAGACTTTGCTTTTATTTGAAGTACGCATTGTTGAGTTACGCGTGTCAAGGTAGAACATGGTTAAACTAATAATACAAGATACTCTGCTGGGGAACATGTTTTCATTTCCTTATTTTAAAAGGTAGTAAAGAAATACTAAGGAATGAGTATCTAAAAAAAGTCACTGAAACAAAGAAATCCTGAGACAGAGCTGTCCCCATGCTTGCTTCAGTACTGTGCTACACAAAGTAATGATACTGTTCTTATACTTTAGAAAAACTTCAGTGCTATAAGATCAATTAACTTCCTTCTACTGCCAATTAATACGCGAGTGCCACTACCTTTGCTTTTCCTGCATAGAAAGCAGTTACTGGGTAGGAAAGATAAAAGTACACAATGCCTATCTTTACTTGAAATGTATTTGCAGGTATCTGTTTCAGATAAGCCTCCCCTGGTTTAAAGCAGTTTTATACCCCACAGATAGCATTGCTGGCTTTCATTGCTTACTGGCTGGTTTAATTGTTTACCTTAATAAAAACAAATATGCCATAAAAGTATTGAGCAATCCTGAGCAGGAGTTCAGTTCCCTGTGTATCAGTCATCTTTGGATAACATGAATTCAAAGTCATGACTTCCAACCCCTCCTATCTGCCTTCTCATTGGTCTGTGCAGAAAGACTTGCACAGGTAGCAGATTATGTGTGTCCAAAACCAGTTAAACTAGATTATTACCAAAAAAACCCCACCCTAATCTGGCCAATGCATTGTATTCTTGTCCCTTCACCAAAAGCTGTACTCTGTGCCACAAAGTCCAACTTCAGTATAATACCCTGTATCAGAAAACTGAACAGACTTCAAACCCTTTCAAGTTCTCTAGGAATGTGCTCTATTAAAATAATAGGTTACTTAGGATTGGAATAAGATGGAGGCCAAAACAAACTTTAACTAGGTGATTAACCTGGAGACTTTGGAGGACTTTTTGCTGGCTGCAATTCAAGTACAGCAGCAGGGGATTAATATTTAATTCACGCCAACAGGTTACTGCCTGGACTTGTACTGCACTAGCCCCAGCCAACAGCACCATTGCAAATACATCACACTTTCATAAATTGGCCTGGTTTTAGTGAATGGTTTAGTCACTTTAAAGCTTATCTTTGTAATTTCAAAGCAGGGGAAAAAGGAAAGAAGCAGTATTCTAGATTAAAATAAAATAAAATAAATTTCTTCTTTCCAACGAAGCACACATCAAGTGTTACAGGCATGAGCACAGTTGGTGTCATTTGTTCTCATCACCTGAACTTCCTATACTCTCTCCTTCTCCTTCCTTAAGCTTCCAAAGATTTTGCCATGACAGATTGGTGACTTTTGCTGTTCTGGGGTTTGTTGGTTCTATTAAAGGACCAAATATTTAAAAAAAAAAAAAAAAAGAACAGAATTACAACGATATAGGAAAAAAAACATTAAAAAATAGTATTACTTGATTTTACTGAGTAAGTAAGTGAATGGATACTTCACTCAGCTCCTTCCATTTCAGGGTTCCTCACCTCACAAAGCACAGCATGTTCCACAAAGTTATCCAAGATTTCTCTAACAAAATAAATATATTCAGCATACTATTGCTACAGTCATTTCAGTCAGGAACACAAAGGTAGCAACACATATCAAACAGATATTTTTCTGCTTTGCAAATTTAAGATATAGAACTTGAGGAAAAGATACTAAAAGAAATCAAAAGGATATTCAGGTTCAACACTACATATAATATTCTGACACATTCTTAACAATATCCTTGTCTTTCAGGATTATACATCAACTGCTCCTTTCTTACTCTGAAAAAGTATTATACCATCTCCATGTTTTAAATTAAAAAAAAAAAAAGAAAAAAGAAAAAAGGGATAGAGCATCAAAATTTATTCTTGCCCATGAACATTAGTGGGAAGTGTACACAAGCCTTCCTAACCACCCACACAGTGCTATAAAAACGTCTCAGGCTCTTTAAAGCACACGAGATCATCCAGCTGCCCTCTGCTTACACTGAATGTTCTTTTTTGTTCCAGTTTGGTCTCTTTCAAATATTTCCCAACAAACTTTCAAAGCCATACTCTTCTCCAACTTTTGAGTCCTAACCACAAACTTCTTCAAGTCAGATTTTCAGAGGCAATTAACTTATTGCCCTGCTATTAATTTCCAATATAACTGCAAATTCTTAGCACATCTTGAAGACAAACTACAGAACAGTGTTCATATGATGGATATTTACTCCAATAACAATAACATCCAATTAGTTGTTCTCCAGAAGGGATTGACAGGGTCAGTTCCCATCAGTCTACGTGCATGTCAGCTAAACATACTACATTGCATTATAGCTACTACCACCTTCCCTGAAAGATATCCTTTTGTGAGCTTTGGAGGAAAGAAAGCTCTATCAGTGAAGCCTGATATCAAGGTGAGCACAGAAGAACCAAGACAGTCAACAGAAATGCATTTTTACTTAAGACCGAGCTTGTGATACTGTCTCATCTACTTCCTCCAATCTTGTCCATAACTTCAGTAAACAACATTATATTCAGAAATGTGGATATTTCCTTATATTGAAATTTATCTGCATACATGGATATTTCTACAGATATCTTGCTCAGATACTCCTATTCAACGTGGTTATTAAATGTATTATATCAAGAAACAAAAAAACCCAAAACAAAAGAAAACTCTAAAAACGAAGACTTGTTGCCAGGCCTGAGCAATGCTCTTGTTTGTATTTGCCTGCAGAATCTACCTCATACGGAAATGACAGGCCATTAGGGAATAAAAAAATAAACCCATTCACTTGACAACTTAATGCAGCCTGTCATAAAAAGAAGTATGTGTAATTCATCGTTAAAACCCCTTAGATTGAAGGGATCACACTAATTGAGCTGGAGACTCTTAAGGGCAGTTCTCCAGGTAGAAAAGCCCTAACTGATACACTTATGTAGACACTCAATTATTTGCTTACTTGGCTTTGCCAATTGTTACAGTCAGTCTTACTTTGAGTGAAAACCCACAGCTTCATTCTTCCTGTGAATACTTTTTGCTCTCTTCTTGTTGTGAGGCACAAAAACCAGTAACTGGTGAGCCCACTGAGCTGTTTTACAAGGTTACAAGCAACCATTTCAATAACTTCAAATTTACTGAAGGAGAGAACAGCTACTATGAGACTATCATGCTTTCACAAGTTCAACTTGAAACAGCTTGGCACTTGTTCCATTGCATTCTTTTCTCTGAGGCATTTTGCTATCTGTGATATTAACACGTAAAAGGCAACATCCCATTTCACCTCTGCATACAGAGGGGCATCCTATTTCCAGGCACAGAAGTACAACCAAGGAAGACTTATTTCAAGAATAACGCAGGCAACGGCACTGCTAACTCACACAGAAGTATGTAGCAGAAAGTGTAGGTTTTACATTCTGTTTAAGGAACTAGATGAATGCCAGTCCTTCATATTCACCTGATAATTGCTTACAGGCATGTAAAAGACTAAGAGCTTGCACTGTATTTGCACAACTACATACTCTTGCTAGCCCCTAAGAATTTGCAAGCCGATGGATAAATGAAGACAGCATTCCCCATCTCTCCTTATGGGAAAGGGTATTTGAATTTTCTGTTTAATAAATTCATTTAAAACTATGTGTCAAAGATGGTAATCATCTACTATCTAAAAAATGCAGTGTCTTTTCATGCTAGCTCTGCAAGAGAAGAAACCAGCAGCTGTTGGGCTCAGATAGGAAAGTTGCAACAGGTGGCTTGGTAGAGAGGGTTTGACAAGGTGGGGAAACACATAACAAAAGGCATGTTTACTGGCTGAGAAGTCACAGCGGACTGGACAAAAACATACAAAAGCAGGTGCACAGGAATCAGTCTGTCCAGATTCTCTCAGAAATGAGAGCAAAAGTGCTGCAACTGGATACTACAGGCAAAATGAAATTCACAGGGTGTTTAGGGGCCAAGAGCCTAGTTTTTGTTGCAGTATTTTCCAAGAAACTGAAGAGGCAAGGTGGAGGTCACAGACACATTGCACACAGCCAGAAAAACAGATGGGCCTGGCAAAGCCATGCATGGCCTAACGTAGAAAAGCAACAACATTCAATGAACAAAAAAATGTATAACCAACACTGTTAAGGCAACGTTACCTGTAGGAAAGACCCACTTATATATCCTAAAGGATGGATAGACAATGTTACACTCTATTGCATTGTATGTCAGTACAATACGTGCAATGAGTCAGCCTCAAAACTCTTCAGTCTTAAATTTGCAGTATTAAAAGAATTAAAACACCTCCAGATGAAGCTTCAAGTATTACTTCTTTAAACCTAGTACTGATAAGGGTACGTTTTCCATCTAAAAGCCCGAGATAAACACGTAGCAGTCATATAAATTTAAAATGGGGCTCAGTTACATTTTCAGTTATTCACCCCACTCTTGGGCAACCAGCTGGCAATCCCAAAGCACTGATCTTCCCCAGGCTCCTGGGGAAGAGCTTCCATAGCACAAGAGCCTGAAACACAAACGCATCCAAACGCCCCTCGGCCTCCAAGAGGCTGGTCTCAGAGGAGACCACCGAGACCTAACCTCTCAAGGGGTCAGAGCCCCGGAGCAGAGCGCTGCCTCAGGCCCCCGCAGGGCCTTTCCCGCCGGCGGAGCTGCAGGGAGGGCACCGGCGACAGCTCCTCAGGCCCAGACCGGGCTCACCCCGGTTCAGCTGCGCCAGACCCGAAGCCGCCTGAGGGAGGTGCGTGATTGTGCAACAGCTGCTGCCCGCACCGGGCCGCCCGGGGACAGGGCCCCGGCGGGGCAGCTGCGACCGAGGGAAGCCTGCGGTAACTCACCCGAGCAAGGAGCGGGAGGCGCACGGGCACGCCGGGGGCAGCGGTGCGAGGCTGCGCCCGGCGCGGGCAGACCCTCCGGTGGCGGCGGGCACCTCCCCAGCCGCTCCCTCAGGGGCAGGCTCCGGCCTTCTCACCCTCCCGGCTCCTCCGACCTCCCGCCCCCGCAGCGGGCAGCTGCCGCCAAGGCGGCTCCT
>VXBW01001205.1:300593-393907 GCA_013400375.1 Thinocorus orbignyianus
ATTACCCCCCCCACCCCCCAACCGTAATGCCACTGGTCCCTGGCAACGTTTTGTCAACCTTTTGATTCTCCAACTATCTAAGAGGTGTCTGACACCACAGCGTGCTCCTCGGCTGTAGCACCCACCCCAAACGTGCCCCAGCAGACGCCAAAGTAGGAGGGAATGCCCTGGAGTGGATGGGCCACAGGCCTGGGGCCCTGCCCCTGGGCCACAGTTACTGAATTATCACTGGTTCTTATTTGGTCAATTCAGCGTTACCAGACAGCAAGCTTGAGTTCCACTTGGAAACTCAAGTAGCAGTCACATAGTTAATTCGATGCCTTGAGGACGGCTTGGAAAAAGGTTCAGCCGCTGCTGTTCTGTTCGTAGCCTGGCCGACAGTGTTTGTCAACACAAACCTTTCAAATGATCCTTCGGTCACCCTTCGGGCCGGTTTTTAGAGTTGAGCTCATATAACCCAATAGCACGGAATTAGAGGCTCTCACTAGCCCTAACAGAAGATCTAACTCTTCCTTTGTAGGTGCTTGTTTAGCTCCATGGCTTGCAGCCAGCGTGCGGCTGTAGCCTCTCCCCTCTGGCACACTGCTTTGGGTGTTCCAACGGTGTTAGGGCACCTCACAGTTTAAACAGGGCTGGTGGAAGATCTCTTTTTCACGTTTGCCCAACAAAGTACAAGAGTGGGACTTCATGAATTAAAAAAAAATAGCATGTGTATAAATTTGATATATCTGTAATGATTATTTGCCAACATGTTGCAGGTCATTGTCTACCCAAAGATACTGCTTGCTGGAATTACACTAAATGGATATATCCCTTTGAAGGAAGAAGAAACTGTAATCTAAGTAGAGTTGTTATATGCATGTTTGATAACTACAACAGTAGTTGACTACTACTGCATGTTTGATAACTACTATATACAGCGGGAGCACTAACCTTACAATAAAGGTTTACTTAAAACACACCCCTAGAGCCACTATATGTATTATGGAGGTCTAAGCAGAACATGTGCTCCATTACCAAATGCACTGGGTATGTTGAAGGAGCTCTTACGATGCTATGGCTTCAAAACCATGGAGGGAGAATGCATGGCAGCAATAAATCATTTGTAATGGAGAATCAGCAGCAAAACTTTAAATGTATTCCTGTGTATTACTTTTGTATTACCACTTCATTATGGGGTCTAAAAGTGAACCCAACTGAATCCAGCTTGAAAGGACTCTGCTGGAGACTGCAAACAACAGAAGTGTGCTGTTGTGAGTTAAAAAACTTTTGAGTACAGCTGCTGCCACCTCCTTGCAAATGATGTTTTTATTAAGTACCAAAGCTTTTAACTTTTTCAGTATTATATAAAAGAAACAGCAAGCAGACCATGTTAGCACAAAATGAATAATACGCAATGTCAGTTTGTGAAAAATTGCCCTAAGGCTATAAAGGTGTCTTTTCTACGTGCTTTATTAAATAGAAAGCAAAATAAAAGCAAACGTGAATCTTAGGCATTGGCATAGATTGTATCATAGTGCAGAAATAGTCTGCAAAGCTAAGCAGCTTGCTTGGAGCCTGGGGTGAAATGGAAAGGCAAGGACACTTTCTGGCCAGGCCAGATAAAAGAGCAATGGCTATATATTTAATTTCTGTTCCTTGCTTAATTTCTTTTCTCCTTTCCTTATCTTCACACCTTGAGCTCAGGCAGACCAGCGCTTCATTTCTGATGAGTAAGGCAGCCATCCAAAAACTAGCTTAGTGAAAACGCTGCACTATTTCAACCATACACCACTGACAAACGAGGCGTATGGCATTAGGAGCTTTCTGAAACAAACATATGAGCAATACTTTGACAATATTGTTACTTTCATTTGATTAGACAGCCTGAAATACCTGGAAACACAGGGTTGTTTCTTAGTTGCCCCTTATAGCTCTTTATATAGTAAATTTTTGAAGAAAATGTTTTCAATTACCATTGCATCTTTCTAATTGTGGAGTTTATTTGGGATATAGTAGCATGGCCACATGGTACACATAGAGAAATATGGGCCCACATGTAATGCTATGCCCTTCACTTGCAAGTATGAACCTTTGGCCAAGCAAAGCAAAATCAAATGCGTTTCCATTTGCTGTATTCCTGTTAGTATGTGTTCATTTACTTTATAAAACTTAGATACCTAGTATATATGTATTGACACCCATTATTGCAATATTACAACTTATATGCAAGTGAGATAGAATTGATTTCCAGGAAATTTGAAGTAGCTAAAGTAGTATAGTCCAGAACGACCACAGTGGTTCTTTACTGAAAAGTAACAAAGAGTAGAGAGAACTTTTTGTGACAGATATGATTTTAAATGTTATTAGTTGCCTATTTTTATATTAGACAGTCTCATTATTCCTATTCTTGTGTAAGACTTTGTGTCAATTGTAATATTTAGGAAAAAAAATGGTTTCTTATCATAATTTATTCTAATTTTTTTTCATGCTCTTTTTAAAGTGATAGGAAAATGGAAAGACCTGAACATATTTTCAAATAATGAATTATTGACAACATTTTGATGAAGTCCTTTCTAATGCATCTGCATAACATTTTATATTATATTAGAATAATTATGAAGATAGAAACTTCATAGTGCCACCTACTGCTGAAAATACACATTTTTAAAACCTTGCTAGTTTGGGTAACTTCAAATACAAGGGCAATGGAGTAAAATATCTGTTGGAATAAAATATTTCAAAACCTCTGGAAAATGTTGGAGAGAAGTCCTGAGTTGCCAAGTCAATTTCAGTCAGACTGAATTTCTGAGCTTTGAACCAGTGACTATTTTGTCTGAGATTGTAATGAGAAGTGACTCTCAGGGTCTGGAATTTTGTCTAGAAGTTTTTTAACAAGAACTCTCATTTAAAAATTATTCCCTGTAATGCCACTAGAGAAACACTGATGAAAGGATTCAGTGAAACAAAATTTATTTTTCACTAAGCGATAAGGAGACATCCTCTGTTTCACAGAGAGCTCTGCATCAGATGTAAACCAAGGGCTCTGGAATCAGCATCACATGTGGCACAAGCTCTGCTCCCTTCTTACATCCCAAAATCACGAGATAGACCATGGATCCTTGCTTGGTTGTTGGCATAAGATGGTATGTCCTCAACCACGATTGTTGGAATTCATCTTTCCTAACCCTTACCATCTAAATGTTAGATGAGATTAACATACAGTCCAAACAACAGTAGCTAGTTTCTTCTTCACTTCATGGAGAACACCCTGTTTCTAGTGCTAGTAAAACAGTAACTGTAGACTTACAACCCTGTCCCATATTTCAGATGTTAAATACTGGTTATGATCTCATTCCCAGGAACCATGGAAATACAAGAAGTAGTAGGACTTTGAACATGAGTGTGAACACGTAGAACATAGACCCTTATTCGTCCTGAGGAAAGTTCAACTTTAAATTTGGCTCTGTGGAATCAGGAATGGTTTATCTTCTGCTGGTACTTGTCTCATCCTGTAGAATAAACTGACATTGAAATGCTTTGAATGCGTGACTGTCAGAGTTTCTGTCTTGTTAAGGTTTGATGACTTAAACTGAAAAATTAATATCTTTCCAAGTTGAAAAATTCTTGAGAACAATGCATTTAAAACAGATAAAAGACCTTGTAAGGACTATTTAGCCACTTTGTGGCAGTATGTTAGAAGCTTTTGGAGGGATTCTATGTGACCGCCCTTTTCATTCACAGAGGAGAAGGACTGCTGTCATGACAGTGTCACTCAGTGGTACTTCATTTTGCAACAGTGGCGTGATCTATCAACAAATAACAACTTTCAGAAGGGCTTTTTGTAATGTACAGAAGCTTACGGCCAAGCAGTTCTGGGGTGCACATTTTTAATACTGTTACACATTAAGAATTCACCTCCTATGAAGTTAGCTTGATAAAAAACAAGATCAAGGACACTTCTTAATTGTTGAGCTTATTATGTCTTTCACACAGTGAAAACTCACTTGGACTTTTTGGTCAACTATCTATTTTATTTATGGAGCTGGTTTGGGTTGTGAAAGAGTTATTTTTCTTCACAGTAACTTGTATGGTGCTGTGTTTTGGATTTGTGATGAAAGCTAGTGACAACAGAGGGAAGTTTTAACTATTGCTGAGCAGTGCTCACATAGCATCAAGGCTACCTCTGCCGCGGGGGCACAAGTTGTTGGGAGGGGACACAGGTAGGACAGCTGACTCCAACTGACCAGAGGGATATTCCATACCATATGACACTGCGCTCCCCAATAAAAGCGGCAGGGAAGAAGGAGGAAGGGAGAATGTTCAGAGTTAACGGCATTTGTCTTCTCAAGTCACCATTAAGCATGATGGAACCCTGCTGTCCTGGAGATGGCTGAACACCTCCCTGCCAGTGGGAAGCAGTGAACGAATTCCTAATCTTGCTTTGCTTGCGTGCACAGCTTTTACTTTACCTGCTACCTACTGAACTGTCTTTATCGCAACCCACAAGTTTTCTCACTTTTNTGCGCTCCCCAATAAAAGCGGCAGGGAAGAAGGAGGAAGGGAGAATGTTCAGAGTTAACGGCATTTGTCTTCTCAAGTCACCATTAAGCATGATGGAACCCTGCTGTCCTGGAGATGGCTGAACACCTCCCTGCCAGTGGGAAGCAGTGAACGAATTCCTAATCTTGCTTTGCTTGCGTGCACAGCTTTTACTTTACCTGCTACCTACTGAACTGTCTTTATCGCAACCCACAAGTTTTCTCACTTTTACCCTACTGATTATCTCCCCATCCCACTCAGGGAAAGTGAGCACATAGCTGTGTTGGGCTGAGCTGCCCACTGGGATTAAACCAACACAGTCCTTTATGGTGCCCAACTCAGGTCCTGAAGGGTTCAAGGTAACAACAGGTTTGACTGGAGTTTGCTAGACCAAATTTATAGCTGTTATAGCTGTTTAGCTATTCATTGGCAGGCTCCTGTCCTTGCCATGGGGCTTCCTTGCCTTATTGTACATCAGAGTCCAGTACTTGCTACTGACTGCTTTTTGCTCCTGCTGTTTGCCGTTGGGCTTATCATCTCACCCTGCCGTGCCTGGGAGCATTTTGATAACAGCGGTGGCCATGTGCCTGGGCTGGCTGAGGGCCAGGGCATCGCTGCTGTCCTGTGCTGGCCAGGCTGGAGCTCCAGTCTCAACTTGAGTCAAAGGGACTGTGATCTGTGGATAAGTCCACCTGGGAGCAGGGCACCCCAAAGTGTCTATGGCCATGGATAAGTCCAGGCCGCAGTAGGCGTAACCCTGAAGAGGCTGTGGCCCACAAGTAAGTCCACGCTGGAGTGGGTGGGCCTGTGGTTTGTAGAGATGTTCACACCAGAGCAGAAGCAAGAGGAGTACACTGTGGTCTCTAGAGGGACCAGCGGCAGAGACTGTAGTGGACATACCTCTGAATTGTTGTAACCTATGGTTTGAGTTGCATATTATAGCAGGAGCCACCACTAGTGGAAGATGAGCCTTACAAAAAGCAATGCCTGTGGAGCAATGACCCAAACTAAGCTGGCTTTGGTGCTCAGTAACTCCACGCAACACACCACCTCTCCTGTCCTGAGTGACCACCATAATAGAGAGAACTCAAGTCATGGACTAATGAACTCGATGAACATTTCATGGATATTTTATAGACATTTTACAAGGGTGGTCCATAGACTAAGAGAATGATATCTCTGATATCCCAAAGCATGGGAAGAGGGAAAGGGACTAGTAAGGATCTATTGGGTAGTGTGGGATCTGAGCATTACGTAAATAGTATGGAATAAGGTGTGGAGATTATACTGGTTTTGGTTGGGATAGAGTTAATTTTCTTCACAGTAGCTTCTATGGTGCTATGTTTTGGATTTGTGACAAAAGCAGTGTTGATAAAACACTGATGTTCCTGCTTCCTGGTGTGATACAGGGGATGCCTGCACCATGACAGAGAAGGAAGGATCAGCACCCTCACGGTTGGCTGGGTAATTATTTTGCTCATAGGTGCACAAGTTACAAGTTAGGAGTTAATGAATTGCGAGTTATGGATTAGAGAACTTGTGAGAAACCTCATGACTTAAGTGATAAATTAGTGAATTCTTGTGCTAGACTAGCCTGTACAAAGAGGATTGAACCCATTTGTTGTGTTTGTTTTCTCTCCTAATGAGCTCAAAAAATAAAGTTTCATTTACAGGGTACCTTGTAAATTTGACAGATCCAAATGGACCGTAACACAGAGCAAGTAGTCAGTAACCCTCCTCCATGTTACCTGCCCAAATACTTTTTAACTGTTTCTTTCCAAAAGAGCGAATAGGCAGTGATGAGGGATGCTCCTCTGAAAGGACCAGGGGAAATTCTTCATGATGCCCAAGTTCTGTGTTGGTTGTCTACTCCAAATTCCCAATTTTCTCCAAGGGCCTTGGTCAAAGACCTCTGGTGCCTGCTCTTCTTCTTGGGCAGTTATAATCCACCTGGTCCTTCCCTCTTGTTTCACTTGCTATGGACTATGGACTTCTATTGTTAATGTGTGTCAGACTAAATTATTAATAGCAATACAGACTGTATTCCAGAAAAATAGAAAGGTTGAAAACGTCCTTCTCAAAGAAAGGTGCAAACTCAAATCACAGTCAGCAGGAAAATGAATAAGCTATTTAATGATACCACGTACAACAAAATAGCATCATAAAAATGAAATTATTTAAAGCAATATTCAAATCACGCAGTCACCGTTGATTTAGTTTCCAATTATACAGAGGTAATTGTATTAACGAACTGTCTCATTCAGTTTGGTGGGAAAACAATTGAAAGCTTTAATGTCCTGGCATCTGCAGATAATAAACTATGTGATCCATGCTCCTAAATGAACTAGAATCCTAGTTCTTGTTTTACCCAGAGCATACTACAATAACAGCACATATGATGAAAGATCCTTCTATGACCTCCTGGAGACAAGACAATTCTGGAATAATTCTAGAATAGCACAACTGATCTAGAATTAAATATTGAAATAAGCTAAAATAAATTAAGGAGCTTATTCCAGAATTAATGGCCCCGTGTATATAGAAATTTAAAATCCAAATTAAATTCTGTGAATAGAAATGTTTGCAACCTGCATCGCACTGAATATACTAGGAATACTTTTAAAAGACTTAGTTTTGTGACTTCAACTGCTGAAGGCAGACTAACTATAAATAAACATATCACATAGAACCGGGAGTCTATCACGTGCTTTGGAGTCAGAACCCCATGTCTGGTATGCTGTTGAACTCCCCACTATCCTCTAAGTGTTGGAATACATTTATGCCATAGGTGATCTGAGCCAGCTCCTGCCTGCATATCCTTCTCTTTAAACTCTCAAGTGTTCCCCAGAGCCCAGAGAGCCTAAACATTTCTCAAACACATATCATAATTGTTCATGGATTTTTTTGGCCCTTCCAAAAATTCTATAAAGTGTGAAAGCAAGAATGATACTAAGGTCTCTTTGACTTTCATTTTCCAATGCAAGAGATAACCCAAACATTGGGTAGAGTATCTGTCCTCTCAAAGTATTTTAGTATACTATCAGTTCCTATTTTAATAGAATTAATAAATCAAATAGCGTTAAATCTATGATACATTCGTAGTTTCTTTTAGGAAAGACCTTCCTTATCCTCTAACTCATTCTGTACGTCCCCTGCTATAACAAAAGCACTTATGAAATAGGGAAAACACAAAGTTATTTCCTGTTCTGATTTTCAAAGAGAAAGGGAGAAGCTTTGTTGTCACTGTTTTCTTCCTCTTCTCTTTTTTTGAGATTTTCCTCCTGATAGTCACATGACATGGGAATATAATACGTTGTTTACTCCTTCAGCCTCTTGTCATGCCCCATATATTCTGCTAACCCAGCAAGCAGTCCTTACTTACCATGTTTAAAATATAAGCAACCTGCTGACTCTATTCACACTGCTCTGCAAGAGCTGCTCGTGGAGCAGCCGCACGCACAGGATGCTCTGCTTCTTGCCTGCAGGGCTGTTACGCAGGCAGCCTCTCAGCAACCCCCAGCACCGAGCCTGTCCTGCTCTATCTGTTGGGGTGCTGACTTCCAAATGTGCTCGAGGTTGTGAAGACAGGCACAGACAGGAGGGCAGATGCCAGTGTGGTGTAGGAATGCTCATGCAGTCTCACTGCTAGGTAAGACCTCAAGCAAGTTGCACAGACTGCCTTCCAGTGCCAAAGTGTCCGCTGTGTCTCAGTATGCAGGCAACAGTCAGAAAGTGCAGTGATAGGACAAGGAGTAACGGTTTAAAATTGGAAAAGGGGAGATTTAGTTTAGATACCAGAAATAAATTATTTCCTGTGAGGGTGGTGAGACACTGGAACAGAGAAGTTGTGGATGCCCCATCCCTGGAAGTGTTTAAGACCAGGCTGGATGGGGCTTTGAGCAACCTGTTCTAGTGGGAGGTGTCCCTGCCCATGGCAGGGGGGTTGGAACTTGATGATCTTTAAGTTCCCTTCCAACTATAACCATTCTATGATTCTCAGTGCAGGAAGCCTGGAGTCATGATGTTTCTGTTGGTATTTTGCTGATTTTTTTTTCTTTCTTTTTTCTTTCTAGCTTAATTTGCCTCTCTTTCTCCTCTCTTAAAGATGTTGTTACGTACATGGTGTTGCCACCCATTTGCCTCACTCCTGATCTCATCCCTGCTAGTGTGCTATAGGGAGAGGTAACACACAGGCCTAGAGATGAACGAAGACTGTATTTGAACAGGAAGCAATATCAAGCAATAGGTGTGATCCTCAGCGCCCTGCTGGACTGTGTGCCCACTTTTTATTTAAACACGTGGTAGAAACCCAGGTTTGTCTCTAGAAGTGAGTTCCTGAGGCAACAAAAATTAAGCTTGATTCTCAGAATATAAATGCAACTCATTTTTATGCACTCTTTTGGGATCTGCTACTACAGTAATTTGGCGGCTGCTCAGCAGCAGGCACTAACAATGCAGTGTTGGGATCTCTGGCAGCTTGTGACCTGCTGACCCTTTCTTTCCTGTTTTGTATTTCTAAGTACTGTGTTCCAGAAGTCCTCCATTATGGGTTCTCTTAATCACCCTTAGAGATTTGGACAAGTTCAACACACACACATATTTCCAATAAATCTGGCCTCCAGCCATTGATGGCTATTCTGGCTTTTTTCAGAACTCTTTCTTATTTATCTTTTGTCTTTTTGATAGTGCTGTGGATGGAACTTAATATTTTAAGCCAAAATCATAAAGAAAATTACTTAAGCTGATGCTGTTACAGCTCTTCATGGGGAGTCCAAAATGACATCGCTCTTTTGCCTTGCCATATCCTTTGCAAAATCACATCTAGTTGCCAGGGGAGAAGAAAGACAATTTCCCATCATCCTCTTTTCCAGTTCTTTCCAATGCTTTTCAGGCTATTTTTTCCACTGAAAAAAATATTTGGGTTATTTGTACACAATCAATTTGCCTTACTGTAGATCAAAATGACTGCTTTTAGAGTGCACCAGTTCTTTACACCCCGTCTATAATTCTATGTTCATTGGTATTTGCAGCTTTTTGCAACGTGCAGTTGTCAGCAGCATGCTGAAGTTTATTTTCCTGACAAAAATACTGAAAAAAATCATCCCTTGCACCCATATCCATCAAACCCCAAACATCTCCTCAGAGTTCAATATCCCGTATGTCTTTGCAACACCATATTGAGGTCCCCAGTATGTATTGGGGTTTCCAGCGTACCACGAGCCATGTTTGAGAAGGAGAAGCCTACATGGGAGCCAGAGCAGCAGTTTGGTAGCTGGCAGGAGGAGGCAGCTGGGCTCTCAGCAGCCTGGGCGCTTCCCAGAGAAATTGTTTGCTGCTGGCAGAGTGTCATTAGTAGCAGCAGGAGGACATAAGGAGGCAGGAAACACAACAAAACTGCATATGTGACTGGCAGAAGTCTGGTGTCAAATGGTCTCAACAAGGCCCACCCCATATGATCACAACCCTCATTTGAGCTTCAGCTGCAGGGCTGGTAGCATTGCCACTGTTAAGAGTTAATTGCTCCTAAGGGAGTTGTCCTATTTGTTCTGAGAAAGTCATAAAGCAGTTGTGTTACTTCTGCAGATCCTGCGTGTTAAACAAGGAGAGTCTGCTAACTGGAGCCTGCAGAGCCTCCTGCCTCCGACACCTACAGCACTGGGCACTGAGTTGGGGGAGCCCCGGCTCAGTGGGGACATCAGGGGACAGGTCAGGTGCACCACAAGAGACTCACAGCTTTCCTAGCAAAGCCAGCTTGAGTTAATTTTTCAAGTAAGATTTCTATGGAATTTTATTTTTAACCTTTAAAAAAATCTGCTACATTACATCTGCTGCCTTCTCCTTGGCCATTCCTTTTATAAATCTGTCCAAGCAGATCACTCCAATTTGCACAGCAAGATTTTTTTAATAAGGCCACAGTGTTTGTTGATTGTGGCCCTAGAACCTTCCAGATGTTGAGCGATTGCCAGGCAGTGTTTCTAGTATTACTCACTAGGAACAGAAATTATGCTTAAGAGAGACTGATGCCAAGTGCCACTTTTTTCTTGTGAAAATCGGTGAGATGTTTGGTTAATAAATGTCCCTCTGTTTCCCACATTGATTGAGATGATAATTTCTGCTGTTACAATAAGGGTATCACATGCATTCCAGAAACTAGAGCAGAATGCAGCTAGCATCCCTTGACCCCTGCACCGAGCATAAATGATTTCCTGTATTCACTTACAGTTTCTTAATCAATTGATTAAGAACTTCACTTTCAATCAAGCTATTGGTTTGTAAGGTCACAAAGGCTGGTTTTAATAATAATAAGGTGCTTGTGAGACCCCACCTTGAGTACTGTGTCCAGCTCTGGAGTCCTCAACATAGGAAGGATGTGGACCTGTTGGAATTGGTCCAGTGGAGGGCCACCAAGATGATCAGAGGGATGGAGCACCTCTCCTGTGAAGTCAGGCTGAGAGAGCTGGGGCTGTTCAGCCTGGAGAAGAGAAGGCTCTGGGGAGACCTGATAGCAGCCTTCCAGTATCTGAAGGGAGCTACAGGAGAGCTGGAGAGGGACTCTGTCAGGAAGTGTGGTGATAGGACAAGGGGTAGTGGTTTTAAATTGGAAGAGGGGAGATTTAGGATTAGGGGAGATTAGGAGGAAATTCTTTCCTGTGAGGGTGGTGAGGCACTGGAACAGGTTACCCAGAGAAGTTGTAGATGCCCCATCCCTGGACGTGTTCAAGGCTGGATGGGGCTTTGAGCAACCTGGTCTAGTGGGAGGTGTCCCTGCCCATGGCAGGGGGGTTGGAACCCAATGATCTTTAAGATCCCTCCCAGCTCTAACCATTCTATGATTCTATGATTCCATAATAGTGTGTGGTGTCCATTATGTTGGCTTGCAGACTGTTTGCATGTGCAACATCTCTTGTTGCTGGAAGTAGGTTGCTTGATGAAAACAAGTCTGCTTGTACATGTATGTTTTGCATAGGTGAGCTGACAGTATCAAGCAAAAAAAGCAGACCTGGAGTAGCCTGTGTGCTCTAATTTGTGACATTCAGGAGCTCTGCAAGTCTTTCTAGGTTATTATGCAAATTTAGCAAGAATGAGAACTTTTTGGTATATGAGATTTTTACTGCAGTTCATGCATGCAGTTTTTTCTCTGCTAATACAGACAGTTGGCTATATTAGTTGGCTAGCTTTTCAAGAAACTAAATTCCTGGGACCCTGCCTGACTTCCTTGGAAAATTTGAAGCTGTTTTTAAGGAGGTTCTGTGAGAAAATGCAGCACAGTGGATTTCACTAACTTGGCTGGCTTAAAAGGGAAAGGCTTGCAGTTTCCCTCAGGCATGAACTCAATTACATAAAGAGTAAGAAAATACAAAATAAATCATATGCTTTAATTCTAAATTACATTATTTGATGTAATAAGAACTTCCATACCAGATCAAATCTAAATTAGTTGTCTGCCAATAGTAATTCCCAGATGTCTCTGAGGAAATTGCCCTATTCTTCAAGCTCCCTTCTCCATCCCCCCCCACCCCCACCCCAAGTATAATGGATAATTGTATAACAACCTGACTATAGGGGAAGTTATTTTCTAACCTCAGGCTAGTGGCTGATTTATGCCCTGAACTGTGAACATTTATATCCATTATGGATTTTTATCAGGTCCAATCTAATTCCCCACATAAATGTATGAATATGTATGTATAACCTTTTACTGAATCCTCCTAAGCACTTGGCTCCAATGATACCGTTTGCCAGCATGTTTTGGAGGTGTATTACTTTTGGAAATTTTAAACATATTGGCTTTTACTTTCATTATGACAGTCAGCATTTACTTGGGGAATGCATCAGTGGTAGCAATAACCCTCAATATCCTTTTCCGCAGTGACTCCTGGCCCTGGGCAGCTCTGAAGCCTGCAGCCCCAGCTGGAGCCCGGGTGCCTATGCTGGACCAGGAGACAGCCATCCATGGCCTGACATTCCCTGCTCCATCCCCTCACAGTCTAGGCACCCCCTTTTACATTATGGGTTGATGGAAGGCAGAGGGATGATGCTTGTAGCAAATAAAAAGGCTAAAGTGCCTCTAGGACTACTACCATTTTGCTGCACCGCAACTCCCTGAATTTGCAAGTGTCATTAGAATTTAATGTCAGGAGAAGGGTTTATTTTGGAGGGAAGAAGTTGTTTTGGACTACAGGAAAGTAATTATTTTTCATTTGTGTTGGGTCAGGTCAAAAAAGGGCTTTTGTGAAATACTGGGGAGGGAGAGATTAATCTTGAGGTGGGCTATTTCAGCTACATTTTGTTGTGAAGGGTGATTACCTTCAATTATGGGCAAATTGGTTATATCTGGGAAAAGAAGGTTGGATTAGGACTGAGGCTGAATAGAAAAGTAAGAACTATTTTATCTAAAGAAGGAATTTCACTGTATGTCTATGCGGGCTGACTACTGACATAAAATAGTAGGTGGGTTTTGACTAGAAGCAAAAGAAGATGGAACTGACTGTAGGGAAGACAAGGAAGAAGCAGCAAGAAAAGATGACGTTTTCCTTTCTCCTCCCAAACCTGCTCATATCTGCGTTCACAGAAAATTGAAAGGCAGGCAGTTCCCAGGACTGCCAAAGGCAAGAGGCACTCTTGCAAATCAAACCTTGAATCAACACCTGTAATGACACGGAGGCCACAAGTCCCACTTCAATAGTTCATATATGAAGAATCTTGAGTTTGTGAATCCTTGTAACACACTCTCAGTAAGGAAATACCAGGCACAAAAAGTTAATTTACAGAGAATGGGGATATATAAAAGCCAACAAATACATCTGGAGTGGTTACAACAGACAGCAGAATTCAAGAGGCAATAACAGCCCACAGAACTTTGGTGGTCAGGGTCAGTACAGGACATCTGTGGATTAAGCCACAAATTTCAATTTTGGTGTAAATTCTCTAGTTTAGGAGTGCTGAGACATGGTCTCTTGTTGGTTCACTTAATTATATAATGAGCAGCTGTGAAGTTTTTATTCGGACTAAAATTTCCCTGGAACTCAATGTAATTTAGATCTGAGGTTTTGGCTCCAGTCCCTTCCCAGCTTGTACTCAATATAAATCACTTCCCTAGAACCATGACATGTTCAATTTATCCTCCATTTTAGGTGCCTGAAAAGTGCGTGCATTATTCCGTGCATACCACACTTTCTCTAATCTGCTGTGACAAATAGACCAAATGACTGAAACTGCTAGGTAAGACACTTTATTTTAGTCATGAGCCCACACCCAGCCTTAGTTTAAATACCAGGCAAAAATGACATTTGAATTATTTGATTTGAATCAATGCCAAATTCAATCTTATGCAAGCTCAGAAAAAGAGAGGGAAAAAAGTCTTGGAGTAAACCCAGTGACTTACGTGTGGGAACATAAGGGAATAACAAGCAGCAATCGATTAAGTTGTAACAAGAGGAGTGGACCACCATGAAAAATCTGACAGCTTTTCACTGGAGCTACTGCAATGGAGGCGTTTTTACACATGAATATTGACTACAAGAAAAGTAGACATGGGGATCAGCATTCCCAATTCCACCTTCTATCAAAAATATCAGTTAAGTTCTGGATGCCATGCTCCACTCACACTGCTGTGAGTTTCTCCATCGCACAGCACAACGCAAAATGACAAATATTCTCATTCTGAAGAGAAAAATAGAAAATAGTTAAATTATACCTGTCTGAGAGAAATTATATACATTTTCATAATCTAATTCCAAATAACTATGTTAAATTAAGACCTGTAGCCAGAAATGCTTAATCTTGGTGTTGAGTTTTGATCTTCTGGGTCTGATTTGCCCGTTAGTGCCATGAGTTTGGCTGCAGGGAGGCAATGTCATATCAAAAACCCCCAGGAAGAAAGCAGGACTGCCTAGAACTTTGTCAGCATTATGCATCCCATTGGCATAGTGTTTTCCAGGATTACTTTATACTCTGCTATTTTTCTTAGGGTTTTCTTGACTATGCAGCAAGCCTTTATAATAAGGCTATGTTTGCATGACCAAATGATAGGAGTTCAGTTCAGAAAGGCAGCCAAGACAACTTTGTAGCTACACCTACCAATTCCGACATTGAGCTCAACTCAAAGAAAGGGACTGGGGAGGTAGCTGCATAGAAAGCTCGTTACTGTAGTTCTCTTTGGCCATTTGTACCCAGAGAGACTCCAAATGAGCCTCTTTGAAGTTACGCACAGAAAGGACCAACTCCTTTTAGTTCTTTAAGCAATTCTGTTGTCAGCCAGAGACCTATCCTCTAATTTGATGCCTCTCAGCGGAAATTTTTTTTTCTCTGAATTGTCATGCCAAACAGTTGTCTGCTTTGCTGCTTTTTTTCATAGGAAGGCACCTGTTCAATATTAGATATTGCTCAGCCTGTTCCACTTCAGTGGTCTGCACTACTCCTCCGAGAGCCCTGAGCTTTCCACATATTTCAGGCTGCCAGCTCTCTTACATGCTTTTCCCCAGCAGCCAATTTTGCTCTGAAGCTCTTGTGACTAAGCCAACTTCCATTCCTTCATAAAGGGGTAGCCTCTTGTTATTGCAATTGAGGAGTTCCATAAGAGGCTTTTAATGTCTCCAGAGTGTTGTTATGTACGATAAAATCTTGAATTAAGCTTTACCTAACACTTGTTCATGCAATATTCATTTATTGGCAAATTGCATTTGTTTCTGCTGTTGACAAATACTTTTAGGTTTATTTCTAATACCACAAGTACATGATCAGATTAATATATGACTGAATAAAATGTGATATGCTCTGTTTGAGTGGGAGGAGTGGCTTGAAGCCTGAATTCACTACAATGTACACTGCCATCTTGTGTTCTGAAGTTCTAGATAATATAAAAATGCACACTATACATATAGATGTTCACAAAGTAGGAGTTGGCTATGTGAGTGGAATACGCAAAGTTATCAAAAGATGCTGACTGTCATTTCTCTTTTTTTTCCTTGTAAAACATAAAATAGTCCTTAAAATAGTAAGTGTCGCTGGTAACTTTGAATTCATCTGTTCTAAGGATACATTCCTTTTAATTACTGATTTGTGGGTAACACAGTAAAAAAGGAAAGACTGCAGAGAACTTGCTTTCTTAGATGACATCTCTCTCCCTTTGGAACAACTGAGGTCTGAACATAGCTAGATCATCCCTGACTGTTCCAGTACGCACCAGAGTACCAGTCATTTGGTTGAAAGAGGACCTCAAGTGACATTTACTTACAAAATCAAGAAAGTGAATCTAACATCTCTGTCCCATGGTGTTTATTCAAAACACAAAAGCAATGACACATCTTGGTGGATCAAATAAATACTGCGAGCTCTTCCTCTAAAAATGATTGTTCCTTCATAATGTGCTAATCAAAGACGTCTTTTTGTACATGCATACTTCCAAAGGCTTTCACTGTATAACTGTACTTAGCTCTGCCTTTTTACTATGTTTTTATTAATTCCAGCTTCTTCCTATAGTTGTTTACTATTGCAAACATATAGGAGCACTCTTAAACATGGCTTTGAACAATGGCTCTATAAAACACAAAGGATTTATTCCATGCAGCTGCTGTTGCCTGAAACAAGCACAAGCACGAAAGGGAAAATGGTGCCAAAAATCAAATACTAAGCTTAGAGACACCTGGGGCAGGGCAGGAAATAGTAAAAGCACATCAAGGTAACAGATGCCAAGGTAGAAGGGCAGAATGGCAGAGAACATTTGCAGGGCAGAGAACCATACTTGGCCTTTCTTGCTCAGAAGTTCCCCTCAGGTTAGTTGCTTTCCATGCCAGAAACCTTTCATTCCGCCTGTTTGGCATTTCTTAGCCCATTCGCACATACTTTTGCATTTGAACTTATGGTATCATTTGCCACCTCGGAAAGGCAAACGCTTGTGGCACTCATTATTGATTGGTGCAGGCATTGTCTTCAAGGTTGCTTTTTATGGCTTACACACATAATATACCACAGAACAGAGTTCAAACAACCTCCCTTTCTTGTGAAATGAGCAGTTGGAAGGATTCAGAAGAGCTTTTGCTCCTGTAATGATATTTTTATAATACTTTACTGCTTTTTAAACTTGTCTTCAAAAGGCAACGTGTGCATTGTGGTCTGGTTGCATAACCCTCCTGTGCCAGTAAGAGGAGAACATTAAAACTGTTTGCACAACACATTGCAGTGAGTGTTTAAGTTATGTTAAAAACTTATTGAAAAGGACTTTGTCATTTCAAAATCTGGAATGCTTTGCTAAGATTTTTAATGCTACTTTATTTACTTTATCTGCCTGTAAGATTCCTGCCAGTTTTCTTAGTCTTCTAGCATGGAGTCACACTTTCTTAATTTATAGTCTTTGCTGTGTTGCCATTCAAGAGATTTTCAGACAGAACAAGCTAATTGGCTATATATGAGAAATAATCAAACCATAACTGAAATTATGCTAGAAATTGTATCAAATAAAGCAGGAAACTGTTTTCTGTAATCTCTGTACTACAGTAATCTCTTAGGGAGTGTACATACACCTCTCTGGTGTTTGAATAGCGCTGGCTGTAACAGTCACGGGAAAAGCAGAAGAGAGAAAACTGCAGCAAACAGAGCAGGCCTTGGAAGAGAACTGACACCTACTGTGCCCTCGGCTCCTGGAGATGTGGGTTGACAAATCTTGTGACTGTGGTCAGTCTAAGCCTCTTAAGCACTCCATGCTCCAGCTTTTGAGTGCCTGCCAACAGTCGCCATACTGCGTTAGACTGCACGATGTCCTAGCAATGGATCAAAGTTTGATGTTCCCCTTCCTAGTTTGTTCTCCATTAGTTAGTTCATTTTGGCATTGTGAGACCTTTACTGATGCAAGAAGTTGCCTGTCCATCAGCCTGCCCATGCTGGTAACTACCTACTGTCTAAAAGTTAATGGTCGGAGACAAAAGAGTAGGGATAAGTCTAAGCCTATGATTTGAACCTTCCCCTCCGGATGAGTAACTGTACATTGCAGCACCATGTCTAAGCTGCTGGGTTAATCCTGAATGTGAACTTTGGAGAAAATGCTAGTTCAAGTTTAGACTCCCACATTCCCATCTAGAAACGCCCTCCAACCACGTCATAGATATGTGTGTGTGGCTGGGTCTAGTGAAACCTGCAATGACCTTGGGAACAGCAATAAACTTTCAGAGAAAGAGCAAGATCAGGGAATGGCAGACTGAGTTTCACTGGACAAAACTTCAAACCATTTATTTATTTTCTCCTGTAATTAAGCTTAATATTTCTAAGCTTTTCCAGGGATACAAAGCCTATCGTTTCTGTTATTGCAGCCTTTTGCACTCCTGGTCAAGTCAACCACCACATATCCCTGGAGCACACGCTGCACTTCCCAAAGGCCTGGAATGCATTTTACTATTCAGGCAGAGCTGTCTGAGAAAAAGGGGGATCCACCACAGAGCACAAAATAATCAGGCCTTGAATTTAAAGTTATCCTAAGTTTTCTTTTATATTTTAACAAAGCTGCCTTTCCTTCAAAGTGCCCATCTGTAGGGCTATAAATGTTAGCGAGAAACCCTCTGCTTAGGTTTATTTTCTGTTACCGAGAGCAGTTGGCCATCTGCTGGGTAAAAGGAAAGCTGTGTTTTGTTGCATTGGGAAGCAAAGGTCACAAATAGCACACACCAGTCCTTTGCCAACGACATGTTTAGGCTGTATCTGATCAGAAAGTATCTTGTTAATCCACTCTGCTCAGTTTACCAGATCTCCTTAGACCAGAACTCAGCATTGTGCAATTTTAAATGGCTTTCACATAGAGATGCTGTCTATGTTAAGATTCTTACTGTCCCCAGATGTGGTAGGACAAATGAAAAGATGTCACCAGATTTTGGGGTGCAGCTTCACTCTCTACATTCCAGTGCATGGGGTGGGGATGTCTGTGCTGGCTCGGGATCCCAGGACCCTCTGTCTGCTCCTCCTGGCCTGTGCTGGGACTACCTGCAGAGATTTGCAGGATGACAGGGGATAAAAATAAAATTTGAAAGCTTTTCTGTTAAATCCAGTCAAAACATAACTGACTGAAATCTCAAGTAAGATTGACAAGGCATAAGGTTCAAGTCTGTCTCTTTTAACACAGCCAACAATGCTCTTCAAGTCAAGTAAGAGCTATGGAAGGTAGGAACACTTGGAAGTTCTGGGATACATGATACTACCAGGAAAAGAAATCTGAGACAACTAATTTTTCCTTTTTGAATTTTTTAATGGTGGTTAGAAACTACAATAAAATATACTTAGACACTATAACGGAAGTGTGTAGAAAATACTGTGCTGACAAACAAATACACACTTCAGTTGACTACAAAATAACTGCTAAAAAGCTTTCTGTAGAAGGAATGTGCTATATCTCTACATTCCTCCTCCAAGGGCAGAGAACTCTCCACTGAAGATTCAAAAGCAGTGCTCTCTGCTCTGAGAGTTGGAAAGTTTGAACAATGCACTGAGCAGTAAATAAGGAATTTAAACATCTTATGGAGGAGTAAGATAGAAATGATCTCTAGCCATTTAAGGAAAAACTCAAACACAGAAGAAAAACTCATTAGGGACTAAAGAACGGATATTTCTGTCTTGCTTTCCAGTGTACCAGGCATCTCACTCTCTCCATTCCAGAAGAAACTTGTATTTAAATAGGAGTAAGGCAGTTTTAATGTTCTTGGCCCAAGATGTCCAGGGTAAGTGCTACTATTGTCACAGCAAGACAATCTTCCTGATAGATGTCTCAATTTTCTAACTCTCTGTTGCTGAATTTATTATCATGGTTTTATTCTTCCTTCAGTCACGAGGTTGTACTATTATCCTTAACCGCCCTCTTAAAACTAACCCATACATTGGCCAGGAGAGAGTGCTCTAGCAGGTGAGCCAATGCTATTATCCAGGGTCTCGCAGTTCCAGCAAGCTTGGGAATGATTGCCCTGAGGTTTCTCACCAAGTTGCTTTCAGCTCACAAGAGCATGAGGAATCACTCAGTACTTCTTTTCATGCTTGGTCATTAGGTATATTTACAGTAGTACTTTCTCCCTCAAAGTTTGGCACTGCTTTCTTTGCCCCCACTTTCTGTTTTACAACTGTTCCTTAGCCCCTAAACTTCCAGTGCGGCAGTGCTGAGGAGCTGTGAACACAAAGACAGTTTGTTTTTTTACTTTTCAACACACAAAGAATGTTGTGTTAAAAAGAAAATAAATTCTGTTTTTCTCTCATTTGAAAATGCCTACCTTCTTCAGGGATAGCACTGCATGTAATGGAGCAGTAAGCTGGTCCCATCTCGAACAAAGAAAGCAGTAGAGATTAATTATCTCACAAATATTTTGGAGAATCAAGCAGTTCACCCATTTGTGCTGCTCCATTTCCCGTGTTTTCAGCTGAAAGAGCAGGCTGCTGTCTAAATTGATGGCATCCTTTTCAGCTGAGACCAGCTTAATCTATTTTGTGTTCTTCAAAAAAGGAGCTGCCTTTGTTATCCCTTGTATGCACCACTTTTCTCTGCTGAAACAAAGCACTGGTGAACAGCATTGGCTTGACAGTGCCTGAGACTGGAGTCCTCGGGTCTGGCAAGGCGGCAGCAGCAGGAGCATTTAAGATGTCCTGCTGGTGCAAATTCCTCAGGACAAGCTGAAGCTACAATTTAATTTTATATACTTAATTAAGCTTCTCCAATACAGTAATAAAATATGTAGATGATTTGAAATCACATCATCATTGGGAAGGAAACAAAATTTTTAAACATTAAAATCAACAAATAACCAATAGTTCCAAAAATGAAAGGGAGAAAGACCACCAGGCTGTCTGCTAGCGACTCTCAGGATTCAGTCTGCTCTAGCATTGCTTGGTTACTTAATGATGCTTTTTAACAGTTCCTCCCCATGACTGTCCACTCTGCCCTTCTCCAGCAGGCTCTCGCTCTCATCACAAAGACAGTTTAGCTGCCTGTGGAGCAGCTGCTGAACTGCTCCAGTTTATAGCCTTGCATATTCAGATAAATTGCCGCTCATTCCTCTTAATATACTGTGCTGTAATTTGCAAAATTCTGAAAATCATCCCTTTTTACTAGCATCTCTGATGTTAAAACTGTAT
The DNA here is from genome assembly GCA_013400375.1 of Thinocorus orbignyianus. Classification (NCBI taxonomy): domain Eukaryota; kingdom Metazoa; phylum Chordata; class Aves; order Ciconiiformes; family Thinocoridae; genus Thinocorus; species Thinocorus orbignyianus. Next base: position 321,213 of record VXBW01001205.1, read on the forward strand.
TTTAAAATCTGCAACAGATTTGCATCTGAGCAGAAGTGTTGCTTTTACTCATACAAATATTCTGTTCAGCTGCCTTTGACTAAATTATAGTTGAATCAACATTTGTTCTGTTTCACAGAATGACACAATTAGCTACATTTGTTCAAACTTCCTTGACTTACTACTTGATCTCATTATTATTACTTCAGCCCATCACCTCTTTCTGGTTTTCTGCTTCTCAGATGGTGCAACACTGAAGATCTTAGATCCCAGTCCAGGAAAAGGAGAATGAACATGAGGTGTGGGAGATGCATGCTTCTGCCCCAAACAAAATACAAATAGTATAGTACTGACATAATGATAATTTAGTTGAATGTAAACCAGGAAACCACTCCCTTTGTGCTGTGGTCAGCCACGAGTGCAACAGCACATGCTGGGTGGCACTCCACAGCCGCAGTTCCCCGTTTACAGCTCTGTGCCTCCAGTTCCTCTTTCACTGACCCACAATTCCTCCTTCCCATTACTCCGTTCCCTGAGGAACAGCAGACGTACAAAAGAAACTTGGTACGAGGACACAGATGATCTTGTGCTCACGGCATTGGCAGCCTCCTGATGAAGTTTTCTGTGGTACAAGCACATAAAAAAGCCATTGCTGGATGTTCAGTTTGCCTCCACTGTCTTACCATCCAATCACTTAGGGTGCTTGATCGCCTCTTGGGCACAGCACACGAAGAGACCGTTAAATGTTCAATACCCAAAACCACCTGTTTCCCTCTACATTCTGTCTGACTCTTACCTAATCTATTCTTATCATCTTGAATGTCTTTCTAGACTTATTATCCTGAAGCACGTCTCGAAAAATGAAGGTGAATTACTATTGCCCTACACTTTGCTAGTACATACAGGAAAAGCATCTTTGATTTGTCAGAAGGCACCTCTGATTTGGAAATGCAGAGGGAAGCTGGGCCACACTAGAAGGAATAATGCAGCATTGCAGGAAAATGTAGGGGAACAGACTAAGAGGGAAGTGAATATCACCAAGGGTTAAGGGCTAAACAAAGGTACAAGTACAATGGATTGGGAGAATAGTGGCTGTTTGGAAAAGAGTACTTGTAGCTATGCATAAACTGTAAATCTGCTGCAGGACACAGCTTAATCCATGCCCCCAGCAGACCTTAATGGCAGGAATAGTATTCACCCTCAGCTGTGTGCTGAAAGACTATGGATGTGACTTATAAAAGGGTATGGGTGCCTACACGTATCAGAACAAACACAGAGGCTTCAAGAGGAATTGTATTCTGTCTACCATATTCACAAAGCACCTATCATACAACAGGAAATTCAGACATTTAATAAAATTCTCTCTTGTTAGTTATAAAATCTCAACTATCGTGTGGGAGATAATTATGTAGTAATATAAGATCATATGAGGATAATATAATTATTATTGAGACAGTGTTAACAGTTTTAATATAAGCTGTAGAGACTTCATTCTGCCTTGATATCTATTTCCCTTGAGATCATGGAAAAATCTATTGTTTTTAAGCAAAGAAAAAAGAATAATCAATTGTTTTGCATGAAAAGTGACCAAAACAATAACATTATGTGAAGAAAACCCTAAAAGTGGAATCAAACCTTCAGTCAAATATAACTCACATTTAAAGAGTGTTTTGTTCATTTTAAAGAGTCACATGATTATTTGTCAGCTTCCGTTTGGGGACAGTTTTTGCACGGTCTATTCAAACACTCCGCCTGTCTCGAATATGGTGTTTAAGCAATTACATTGCTTAATTCTGTGTCTGATGTTGCATACCTTGGTATTCCCTAGAGCATACTCAGGTAATTGTCTAAAATGTAATAGCCACTAGAAGAAATCGTTCCTTCTCATTAAACGCTGAAGAAGGATTTGCAATAGCTGATTTGTTGTTAAGCTGCCTTGCTATCTGACCTATGAAAGGGGTTTTTTTTTGAGATAGCCACCACAGCCAAGTGACACAGCTCTAACTGAAATATGTCAAACACTTCTGCTACGTTATCTGATAAATGTCCTTTCTCCAGCTGTAAAGAATTCTGTAATAAGATTCAGCCAAGAACTGCACAAATACACTAGACTTTTCATCAGCACTGGGCTTTTGTATGTTAATTAAGCAAGTGAAAATCCAACAGACTCAAACTGCATTCTAGTACAATCAGTGCCCTCCACACCCGTGTATTTCACCTCTTCCTGAGATGCTATTTCTCACCCAGAAGTAGCAGAGCTCTTGTCATACCCATAATCTTCTCAAAAGGATACACAGGGATTGAGTTTCTAATTAAAACCCAAGCAACATTCTCTTCCACAACACACTTTATGTGTTATATACCCTTGGGAGTAAACAATGGTTATTAGAACCAATAACGTGGCTAGGGACATAAGACAGGAAAACACATAATTAAGCAAATGCTGTTATTAGGTCATTTCTTCTTCCCCCTCTAATTTCTGAGAAATTGTGGCAAATTGTGAGAATTCTAGTGGTAGAGTTTTAGTGCATCAAAGTGCATACTTACAAAGGATTATTTAATAAAATGCTATAATATAATCTCCCTGGAGGATCAGACATACATAGAGATCTTAGCAGTATCCTGAGTTGATCTCACATTCCATGCACATTAGAGCACAGGGGACAGGACAGCACCAGGATATAGGATTATCAGGATAAACTGTTGAACTTGATTAGTGTTTACTACATCCAGCTTCTCCTGCCTTAACTCCCCATGGAATGTTTCTCTGTTTGCTAGCTATCAAAGCAATATATTTGAGGAAAATATAGAAAGGTATCTTTCCTTTCCAAACATACAAAACTATCCAAATCAGGAGAGTATCACAATGATATTAATTAAATGTCTCAAAAGGAATTTACCAACCCTATTCAGGCAAAATTCATAAACTGGGCTGAGAAAGGCAATGCTTGTTCTCAAAAGGGGATTTTCAGGGTTGCAACACTTCCTGCCAGGCTCCTCCACATGAGGAAGTAAAGCTGGAATAAAAATTGAGGTTCTGAAAGTAAATGGAAGAGAATCAAGAATAGTTATGAGATGGAGTCATCAAGACAAAACGCAGGTGTACAGGGGTTGCAACAGCCGGGAAAGTGTAAAGGCAGATAGTTTCTACAGAAGCTCCTTTGTCATGCTGGGCAGTTACATTTCACTTTAACTGACAGATCTCTTTAAAAAAGGGAAGAAGAGAAAATCTTGGGACACTAAAAAAGAGTGTGCAAACCACTTCAGCATCTTGAAAGCTAACTGTCTGTAAATGTCTCATTATGCTTATTCTCACCCACAAAACCAAAGGAAGTCATACGAGGTAACTATGTTTGGTTTTACTGAATTGTCCCAATAAATACAAAAGCTTTTTCTCTTGACAGGCTTTTGACATATGTTGCAGAAGAACTGAAACTGGGCAGGGCTCTACATCTCTACCCAGAGTTTTCTAGGAAGCTTGTCTTTCTCCCGTTATTTGGATGCAGCAGGACTGCCATGACAGTAGAATGAAGAAGGTGAAATGAGTTCACTGGGAACCTGTGAAGCACCTGCATTTATAAATGTATCTGCCACTATTGCTACCAGTGGTAAGAGTTTAACTGGTTTTACTACCAGAAGTAAACAAAAGAAACAAATACAAACGTGTCTTACTCACTTTGCAAAGGCCAGCCTTGAAATGATTAATGCACAAACTCACTCGTGCATACAGCTGACAATTTAGCAAGTATTTTTTGTTCATGCAAAATGTGATATACGGAGAAATCAGACCTGGAGTTATTACTAGTTCGTAGATAATAATAAAATGTTACTACTTACTCTACCTTGGTGCACCAGTGGAAGGCTTAGTGAAGCCACAGCAGTTTCACAGAAGACACAATATGCATTTATTAACATAACATGGACAAGGACTTAGCCCTTGTTTCTCAGTGATTAGCTCTTGGTCAGATACAGACTTCTGAACTGTAGCATTTCTAAGCTCTTCAGATCATTTTGTTGACTGAAAGCAGAGAGTTGGGCCTCTCTCATTCAGTGGCAGTGAGGCCTGCAAGCAGAGCACCATATTGCCATAAGCTGATGACGGACAGACGGACGGGTGGATGAGGTGCATTTTCCCCAGGGCCTCTGCTGACTCAATAAAAATGGTTCAAAACCTAAGTATGTCTTAGACAAGTTGGCTGGCTCCTTTCAAGAAAACTCCTCCCAGAGCATGAATTACTTGGTGATGAGTGACATGTTCATCATTGGGTGTAAGACGCCTTTTTTTTTTTTCCTCTGGTGAAAAAGACTAATCCAGAGGTTAATCTCAAGGGCTTATGCCCTTTTCCCCCTTTTATTGCCTCATCAACTTCTTCTGAGCCCATGATTCAGCTGTGGATGTCCCACACCCATCCTGTACCCAGGGCGGCCAAAACCACACCTTTTCTGTAGGTGTTGGCTTTTTGTTCAGGGCTACAGAATAAAATGGTGTTCTAATGTATTAGTGTCAATCACTTTGGAATAATAGTTGGAGAAAGCAAGAACATCTAAAACATACCTCATTCAAGTAGGCATTTCCTTCTGTTTTAATCTTGCAACAGTGTCATGAAATGAACACTCCTGAAAAAGTTTCTAATCTCCCAATCCCAAAGGATTCTTTAGATTCATTTTCTTATTGGCTACTATTATGATAATGTTCTTCTGTTGCTCTCAGAAGCAGTGAGGTGAATTATGAGTTACCTCATAGTTCAAAGCTTTAAAAGCAAAAAATAAAAATAAATTTAAAAATCCCACAACCTTTTTCTGCTACTTAGTAAAGGAACAGCACGGGCATGTACTAAGAGAGTGGCAATTCCTCCCAGTTTCAGCTGGGGCCAGGAACTTTCATGGGTTTCAGTAAAACTTCTTTGAAAATTTTCAAAATTCCTTTTACAGTTTAAGTTGAATATAGAACTCCACCTTTTCTTATTGATGTGTGTACTATTGCTGTTTCAGCAAGTTGAAAGTTGCTGAAGCTTCCAAGGCTGCATGTGTATCCCATCAATTAATTTTCCACATCTAATACCCTACATCTCAAGGGCTCTCATGCTACATTAGGTGATTTTTAACAATCTGTTGAAGAGCTTCACTCAAAGCAAGAAAATTTATCAATCAGAAGAGTTTTTTCTTTTCATAGCCTGTGTATGGGTTGCCCAAGAGTGTAGTGTTTGTCCTGAGCAGCACATTCCCTCTCTGCTCTCCCACGGGACTACTGCGTAACAGAGCTCTGAGACACCTTGCTATGAAGACATCTCTGGAAGTTTGAAGTATATTGGCTACTTTATTTTGTATTACACTGTAAGCTCTCTTTAAAACTATGTTTCTTGAAAATGCCTATGTGCAGAATTCTGAAAATGCAGGTCTTTGATGACATGAGGAGTGTCACGTTGAGCTGGCATCTCACTCACTTGCAGGTGCACTCAGGTATGTAAGGACTGTTCACAGAAAGGTGAATGCTGCTTCTTCGTCTTGGCAACTGTTAGCATACTTCAAAACTACCACGTTGTAGCTCTGCTGTTATTTTTACTCGAACCAGTTCTCTTTCTTGTCATAGCCATATTTCTTTCACAATTGTGTTTCCTAAGTTTTCTTTTCAGCACTTCTACTTATCAGATAGATCTTATACGAATTAGACATTTTTTTCTTTAAATACGCCAGTGGTTCACTTCAGACAAGTGATGAGAAACAGTGATCTCACCATCTGCCAGTACACTGTGTTACTGCCTCCTTTTATGAAGACTGCATCCTTCCAAGGGAGCTGAGGATTGCATGCAGAGCCCTGGCAGGAACTCAGTCTTCTAACTGTAAGCAAAGACCCCTCTTGCACAAAAATGAGGTGTTGCTTAGCTATACCTTTGCTCTGTGTAAGACAAGGGTGCTCACTGTTTTCCAAACCATACCACCATGCCTCTAGTGGCAGCCACACACATACTTGAAAATTAATTGGGAACTTTTTAGAGAATTAAGCTCTGAGGTGGTGATAAATATTCCTTATCAGATACCAGCTGAATTCAATTTTTACTGTGAACCTCTATGATTAGGATTAAATAAATGAGTAATGGGCTCATTATTGTTCCTTACAAGTGACTGCGAGACAAAGAAACATTCCTACTGCAATGAATCTAGTATCTCTTTGCCAGCATTCAGCAATGTGGAAAGATTTAGGTAGCTGTGACTTAAAGTTCCCCCAGGTATATCCAGAACTTCAGTAAACAATGTGAATGGAAACTCAGTCAAGAGACCCATGTTTGTTCCCTACAGACTGCTTCCACAGCAGCAGACAGTTAAATGTGGATATGCATGAGTTAATCCGGAAAGCAGTATACAAATTATTCACAGGGGAGAAATTTAACTCCATAACCAAACTATCAAACTGCCGGAACAGCTGTTTATGTTGCAGTAATACCAGAAACCTAACCTAAAGCTGAGACGCCATTGCAACTAGTGCAGTTCCTGCCCCAGGAAAATTACAGACTATTTTCTAGTCAAAGTACACAAAGGGCATAAAGTCAATTAGCAACAGTGAGAATAAAAGTAAAACAAATAGTAATAATACCCGAGTGGCTTTTACGTAGAGCTTTTCATCAGTAGGTTAATCCTGTACTGTCATACAGTGCGTAGTGTATTTATCTTCAAACCAGTCTCTCCAGGGAGATACTGTTATCCCTTGTTTACATATGGGGAGCTATGACTCAAAGAGGCACCAATATTGCATGTGAAGGAGGGAACTGAACCAAAATCTCACCACTGGTGCACTACATACTGCTCCCCAGAGAACTTTCAGCAAGATGCTGCTCCCTAGAGAACTTTCTGCTAGTTGCTTAGCTAATGGAAAGGTATCATGTTGAAGTATCATGAGAGAAACAGATCCCTGAAAGATGAGGAAGAGGGTAGGGTAAGAGTTATATGAATTTTCATGTGATTTTATCTCATATAAATAACATAACAAGCTTAAGGACGTACGAGGACGGAATGAACAAATAAATCAATGATAGGCAAAATATAATTTGAAAGTGTTAGTCATCACACAGATACTAGCATTGCAGTTCAAGACTTCCAAAAAACTGATCAGCACCATCAAACTGCAAAAGCTAATCGTGAAAGTAGGTCTTGTGTGACAACTGAGTAGGCTTCAACAGTGTACAGTATTTCATGTCACAGGGAAAGTTTGAATGAATCTGAGTATGTCATCTAGCCCATCACCATGCCCTGAGCAGAACTGCTTATAACCATATCATCTCTGATAAACATAACACTGTCTGTTCTTAACACTGTCTAACGGAGGTGGCTTTGTTTTCTGTTTAGGCAGACTACAAGCATTTTTCATTTTCACTGCCATTAGAGAGTAGTTTAATGCTACTACTCAAGTTGTATCTTGCAGTTTGAGTTCATTATTTCTCACCAGAGTAGTTGGGACATGAAGGGCAGACTGATTGCTCCCTTTCCCTTCCTAGCAATCTTTTACATTTACAGACTAATAACCTGTCTTCCAGTGCTTTTACAGGGACCCAGTTTGTTCAGCCAGTTTTCACTTTCTGATGAAAAAAAACCCTCTTCTCATCTCTTCTTGTTTAAAATCTTTCTAGTTTCCACATCATTTTCTAAGACTGACCAAAGCACTCTGGTGCATGATGGCAAATTCCCAGTAGCAGAGAGCAGCTGGGGTTGGCATCACATCTGTATCTTCCCTTAAATCCCTGTTTTTCTCCCTTTTCCAAGTGATGCTAAAGGGTGAATCCCAGCTGTTCTCACAAGGCTCAGACATGGTCAGGATTGACAGTTTTGTATCCAGGGATTGCTGTCCTGGACACGGAATCACAGAATAGTAGGGGTTGGAAGGGACCTCTGGAGATATCTAGTCCAACCTCCCTGCTAAGGCAGGTTCACCTACAGCAGGTCGCACAGGACCGCATCCAGGTGGGTTTCCAGTATTTGCAGAGTAGGAGGCTCCAAAACTTCTCTGAGCAGCTTGTTCCAGTGCTCTGCCACCCTCGAAGTAAAGAAGTTTTTCCTCATTTTGAGTTGGAATTTCCTGTGTTCCAGTTTGTGCCTGTTGTCCATTGTCTTAGCACTAGCTGCCACTGAAAAGTCTGGCCCCATACTCTTGATATCTGCCCTCTAGATAGTTATTAGTATTGATGAGATCTCTTCTCAGTCTTCTCCAGGCTTAAGAGACTGAGGTCTGTCAGCATTTCTTCGTAAGACAAAAGCTCCAAAAAGGGCTATGTCCCCACCAGTCAGTGATCATTTCAGTGTGGGTTTCCTGGGGCAGATGGACCGTCGGGAGCCCGGAGCCTCTCTGCTGGCAGTGCCAGGTTATGCAGGCAGCGGCACCTGGCTCAGCAGCTCTCCACTCACCAGTGCCCTGTGTCCCTGTCAACAGTAACGATAGAATCTCTGCCTCCTGCAGGACTGTCACCTCATCAACCCGTGTCTTAAGTAACCCACCTATCATATTGCCATTAATTAGCATTTCATCATTAAGTTAGGCAACCCTCCTCTTTGAAGAACATGCACCTCTGCGTTCCCTCAAATCTGCTCAGAGATCTAATGAGGCGATGATGATAGCATAAGAGGTGAGAAATCTCCAATAAAGCCTTTTTGTGTGTGTGTGTCTCTCTCCTGTTTGGTCACCTAGGCCCGGAACCGACGAGGCCAGCAGCTACCCTGGTGGGCCGCGCATGGCAACCCGGCCTCTGCTTCAGCGATCCGGCGACACAGTCCTCACTGTCAGTACAGACTGGGGGACGAGGTATTAGAAAGCAGCCCTGAGGAAAGGGACTTGGGAGTGCTGATGGATGAGACATGAGCAGGCAGTACACGCTGGCAGCCCAAAAGGCCAATCACATCCTGGGCTGCATCAAGAGATGTGTTGCCAGCAGAACCAGAGAGGGGATTCTGCCACTTTGCTCTGGTGGGACCCCACCCGGAGCACTGTGTGCAGGGCTGGAGCCCTCAATATGAGAAAGATGTGGACTTGTTGGAGTGGGTCCAGAGGAGGGCTGGAGCACCTCTGCTACGAAGATAGGCTGAGGAAGCTGGGGTTGTTTAGCCTGGAGAAGAGGAGGCTCCGAGGAGACCTAACAGTAGCCTTCCAGTACCTGAAGGGGGCCTACAGGAAGACTGGGGAGGGTCTGTTCACAAAGGCCTGCGGTGACAGGACAAGGGGCAATGGATTTAAGTTGCAGAAGAGCAGGTTTAGATTGGACATTAGGAANCGCGGTCGCCCTGCCCCGCCCCGGCCCCGCGGCCGCCCCTCCGCCCTGGGGCCGCCGCCTCCCTCGGGGCCCGCGGGGCGGGGCGGACGGCGGTGCATGCCGGGAGGGCTCATATGGAGGGGAGCGGCGGCCGCCGCCTTCCGCTCCCCCGACCTCTCACCCGGCGGCGATCGGCGGCACAACACGGAAGTGCGATGGCGGCGGCGGCAGANTCCAACCGCGGGTAAAGTTCTGAAGCGATTCTCCGCTCCGCGGGCGGGATGAAATGGAAGGAAAAAGGTCTGCAGCATCTCACCCGTGTCTGTGGCGAGTGGGACTGTGTTAGAATGGATGGTCGTTCACAGGTGCCTTAATAACTAAGGGAAAAAGGTTCAATGCTTGTAAAATACTTTGTGGGTGCTGTAACGAGGGATGCAGCGCCCGTGAGAAGCGCGGTTTGTGCACGGGCTTTCAGTCCTCCTCTGGTCACAGGCATCTGAAACCTCCACCTCACGTGAATGCTGCCAAAAATGTACACATTCATTAGGCTCTAAGTCAGGTTTCTTAGACGTGAATAGTGTTAAACATGTTAACTGTCTTTTCTGTTTCTTACCATATTTAATAGTGAGGAGTATCAAGTCACCTGAGACCAAAGGAATACAAACAGTCAAATTGCCTACTTCAAAATTGTGTTGTGTCTTTGATTTATTTTCGTAGCAGATTCTTCTGAATGATCCAGTTTTAATGCCATGATGTAGTTTCATGTAATTTATCATCATCAGGCCCACCTTTCTGCTGGGGCAGACTTGTATCTGTTTTGTGATTTCCTCTTTCTAGAGTGTTATTTTTTTTTCCTATGTGTGTGTTGGTGTGCTATCCTCTAAGAGCACTTCAAGATTTGGGATATAGACAACCTACTGCTCTCCATCGAGCTGCTTACAGGATTTGCTATGTTAGTGCATGGAGGTTTTAAGGAGGCAGACAGGGCAAGAGAGAGATGCTCTTCTCTTGAGAGAAGTCTAGTCAGCCCGTGGTTTGTTTTTAGCTTTCCCAGAAGAGAACAAGGGACGTTCTGAATTACTCTAACAGGCCATTTGTGGCTCTGGGCCACAAGCAGAGCTTGCCTGCTTTGGAGGGGACTGGGATGTCATGGGCATATATTAACAGCTTTGAAAGCCTTTGGTTCTCACTGATCAGCAACTCATGCTTTTGCAAGGAGGTGTGTCAAACAGTGCTGCTCACTGGAGAAATGGGTCATTCCAAAATGGTTGCCAGTAAGTTTTTTCTTTGATTTGTGTATGGGAAGAAATCACTGTTTCTGAAGAAAAAAGCAAACCCAAACAAAACCCATCAGTTTAGCTAGTTTTTAGGGATTTATTTAAATAGGCTGTTGTGTAACTTCTACAGCTAACTATTGCATTCTTAAAGTGCAGGAGAAACACGTGAAGATGCGTGTAATACAAAGGGTAGCTTCTTTCTTTGTGGAAACACAGGCGCAGTGAACATAACACTTGTGTTTTTACAAGTTACTGGCATTGCAGTCTCATATTAGGATTTGCTGTAGGATCATAAAGGATTGCTATATTTACTCTAAATAACTTGTTCTGGATTAAGAATAAAAATTATGTTGCTTCAAGGTGCTTATGACCAAATTGATACAGCTGCTGGACGCTTTGTGGGAGTATAAGGGAGCTGCTGGAAAGCTTGGTCTGCACCGTAGGTACAACTGTCTTTGATGTACCCAGAGCCAAATCTTTCTATATGTATAGAAACAAAAGAACCTTGGAGAGAGCTGTATTTCTGTCTTAAGGTTCTTGCTAAATATCTGAGATGTGATTGAAATGTGTTTGAAATATTGCATGTGAAAATTCTGGTACTTGAATATAACTTGGATGTAAGGGTCTAGGTAGAGTTTGTGTTTGAAGATAATACCCAGGTTTTGAAGTGAGTGATGGGGAAGAAAGATGGATCTGTTGTCTGTACTGTTTTGGAGGCAGCAAGTGACGAACACCTGAGTCCTGCTCTAATGTTGTCCAGCTAATCTGGAGCTGGTTGATGTATTCCCGAGACTTAGAAGGTTGATTGAAAAATCTGGTAAAAATAACAGGTACAGTGGTGCTGCATGGCTTTTATCAGTAATATTAGGATAATCCAAACTCAGATGCTTTTTTCTTGCAGTCTTATGGTGGTGATGATTCAGCTTTTCTGCCTCTTGAACCATTACTTTAATTTTTCATAGCAAAGCTGCAGCCATAAGTACCTTAAGCACAATTTTCATTCATTATGCCTGTTGCATCTTTCATGTCGTGTTTGAAATGGTGTTAAAGCTACAGACACTACTGTACCAGATTTAGGTGCAGTCCCCTTATGTTGCATTTCTTCTGCAAAGTAGGAGACTTCTGTGACAAGAAAACCCTTTTGTAGTGCTTCAGGTGTACTTCTATCTGATCACAGAATATTTTTTCCAACAGTCACCAGCCACCTGCAGAAACATGGCTTTCCTGTTGATTGTTTAAAGATCAAACTACTTACCCAGATATTTCATCACCAGTGAGGGGAGGAATTGAGAGTATGTGAAACTGACTGAGACGATGTGGGTGCTCCTTTAACTGTCCCTGGCAAATAAAAATGTCTGTGAAGGCTAAACAATGTGTTTGCAAGTTGATTTGTTAAAGTTTGCAATATGCTTCCTACTTTTTAAAATTGTGGTTATCAAGATGGAAATAGTCCTTAAAAAAAGACAAGGAATGCTGCTCTTAGATGAGTACCCTCTTGAGGGAAATCTTAGGCGCTGTAAGAGTGGAGAGATGTTGTTAAACAAAAGAAAGTTGGAAAAAACCTCTTCCTTGAAGTTACTTTTTTGAACTTTCATTTTATCCAGTTAACTTGTTGGCTATTAGCAAGCTCACTTTGCTGGCAAGTCTTGACTTAAAAACTTAGAGACAATTCTTGTGAAGATCAAGTACATGAGGTGTTCGACTTTTGAAAACAGTAAGTGCTGCGACTCCCTAGAACACAGTTGTGCTGGAGTAACTGTTACATATGCTAGAAAGTAAGAGAGCCTCAGAGGCTGAGCATGCACTGATCTTAATCTTACCGTAATAGCATGAATTAAACTTATTCAAATCAAACTTTAAACAGTTTGGCCCTTCTTGAAAGGGAGTATTGATTGAGTGTAACTAAATGTTGACTCAGTAGCCTGCAGGCTTAAATTTTTTCTGTCCTGGAGCGAGAGAAGGCAGGGCAGGATTTCCCGGTTTTCTTCTTTGTGGAGAATCTTCTTTCCTGTGGGCTGAAGAGAGGCTTTTAATTATTATGGGCATGCTGTTTTCCAGGGTAAACTAAGGACTTAGCCAGCTGCCTGCTCTGTATCAAATTCACACCCAGGTTAATGTGTTAACATCACCATACCTTTTTTTAGACTCTTGTAATTCTTGCTGTAGCTGCAGGTAATGATTATGACTCTATTAAGCAGCAACATGAATTAACTCCTAAAGAGTTGATACTACTTGAATTTAACAAATAACATCAAAGAGGCTTCATACCTTACCACCAATACTCAGAGCAGACTTTATTATAAACACTTAACACTTTAAACAACAGTCTTTAAGTTAATTTGACACTGAACTGAATCCTCACACTGACTTATGAGTTTATGAAGTGGTGAAAACTGAGGGAAAAGAAGGAAGGGGCTGGTGCCCCTAGAGACCTAACAAATGAGAGGAACAAGTGTCTGTTGCATTGAGAGGTTTGGCAGTTCATGGGAGACTCTCTGATTGCATCAAAGCAGTTAATTGCTAGTCAGGGTTAATGCTTGAAGTAGAGGAATGGATAAAAGAAGATTCTCTTATGGAAACATCCTGATAAAGGAAAACGTCATAATCTGAAGGCAAATATGACTTCATACACAACAGCAATTTCTGTCTGTCATCTAGCTACAAGTAGTTTAATGTCAGGCTGATGACATGTCAAGAAATTTGCAAAAATGGAATTAATATAATATGTATTGTTAGATCATTTGGTACCAAGTAAACCAAACTGGATATATTAATTGGTTAAATGTAATTAGAAAACACTCTAGATACAAGATAGAAGTGCAAAGTGTGTTTAATATATACAGTACAGTATGTGTTATATGAAAGAATTTTGTAGATAAACTTGATATCTACTGAGATCTGAACTGTTATGTACAAGAAAATGAATGTGTGTGTACAGCTATTTATTTAAACTTGATTTATTTACTTAAACTGAATAGAATGATCTGTTAATGCAGTTGACTAGATAACTACTTGTACTTTCTAGAAGCTAATTACAGCTAGAGTACAGTAAGGACATTGTAGTGTAGCAGGTTGCGGTCAATTAGACTTTCCTGGAATGTCGCTATACCTTTTGCTAGAGAACAAGTAATAGGATGTATTAAAAATCAGTTGTAGGCTGAATGTGATGAACAAGCATAATGACTCTCTAGTCTTGTATCAAAAATTGGGCTGTTGAGTGCAGGTCTTCAGGGTGGATGGTGTAGGCCAAAAAATGTAACTGCCAAAGCAGTTACCTGATGTATTTGCTACACAGCATGCTAAAAATTCTCCATGCAATATCACCATACCTTTTTTCAGACAGATCAGGATTTTTTTAAGGTTTTAACTTTTAGGTTAAACGGTGTTGTCTAGAAATTTTTCTCACTTTGCTTGAGCAAATAGGTGGCAGATAATTGGTTCCTCCATTATTTTTTTTTTTTAAGGTGGTGCCACCTTTTTTTTTTTTAAGGTGGCAAAGGAGGCTTTAAAAATTACTTGTCAAAGGCTTGATCCTTACTGCTTAAAAAAAAAAAATCTTAACAGTGCTTACTGCCTGGAAGTAGCCATGTGTGTGCATTTTTTTTGTAGATGAGTGGTCTCTTCAAAGATAAAAATGAAACTGGTGTCAGCTGAAGTGGTATGGGGAATAGAGGTAGCCTCTAGTAAAGTATTCCATTGCATAAGAGTCATCATTTGGCTAAGTGTATGCAGAGAAGCACAGGTATAATGTCTTGGCTCCTTGAATCTTTAATTCACCCTAATTGACTTAAACTTTCTATGAAAGAACACTAGATAAACACCAATTTCCCTATTCCTTGGGGCTTTGTTTATTACTGTGTGGTGAAATGAAGAGTAATGAAATAGAAGAGACTAGGAACACGTGTAAGGAGAATTAACATTTGTTTTATCGGAACAGTTGTTTAAAAAGAAAAAGGCAGCAGACTGCATTGGCGTACTCAAACCCTTAGAGTCTTATTTTGCACCTAAAATCTTGTCTGCATTAGCCACTTACAGTTGCTGTAAACTAACTATGAATCCAGATTTGTGTTACCATATCAGATATCCAGCAAACAGGATAGCACCCGAGTTGGGTGTGTGTGCAGCTGCAGGGGTTTTAGTAGCTGAAGGTGTGGGCTACAGAACCTGCACGTGTCTAAGGTTATAAAACCTATGTTGTTTGACTGCAGAGTGATTACGTTTGGTTTACTTCAGAGTAGTTCTCCCAAGAGGGAAGAAGTGTAAGAATGACAAACACAGCAGATACTGCCTGCAGCATGATGGTCTCCACATAAGTGATGTTCTTGCAAAGCAGTTCTTGAAGGGATTCCTTGGGCTACACTCTCTTCCCAAATTTCTGGGTACCTGATGCTAATTTACTACTGGCTTCAAAAAGACTCTGGAGTGGCTTGCTTAGTTGAGAAGCGTGACCATATAATCCAAACAGAGAGTCTGCTCCAGAGGAAGGGGAGAGTAACCTTCCAGTGTCATCTGTGGAGAGTTCTGAATTTCCAGCTGAGGTAGGCTTTGAGGAATTACTGTTTGGGTAATATCTTGTAACTCCTTAGCACCGTAATACTGCCTTGGTCTGCATCCATTTGCTGAGTTTTGCAGGTACTCTACAACCTGCAATTTTTTTCCCCCTCTGTTGTTACTGTAGGCAAATACTGGTGCTTTAGCTCATGTTGTAGCCCTTAAAACTGTCACTTTAAACTCCTTTCCAAGAATGTGCTGGTTCTTGAATCATGGAACAGGAGTGTCTGTGTTTTCTGTATCCGTTGTTCTAATGCTGAGCATCAGCTGGTGATTGAATTGAAAAGGCTGGGGGTTATTGTGAGACAATTGATGTGAGTATCTGGGCTTTGTTCCACCTGAGGCACATTGGTTCAGCTGGGTTGAACTTTATGTTCATCCTGCTTCTCTGAAGAAAATACATAAAGCTGTCACTTGGCCTTTGAGTAAATTAACTTGTTTGTCAAAGTTTTGTGTAAGATCTTCAGATTATTTTGGAGAAAGGGGAAGCTTTGTTGATATTTATATGGTTAAATGTCTGTGTAACTATGCAATTCCGTTCTTTGCTGAATCACATCATGCTAATATTTGGAGTTCATTCATTACTTAGTTCGGATATTTCATTGAACATAATCTCATAACTTTATCATATGTGAAAAAAGCTTTGTGTTTATTTCTGCTGTTATAATATCAATATGCTTTAGACCTTGGAAAATAAAAGTCTTTGTAATTACTGGTGACACAAAACTCTTCTTGACTGGCAGTTGTATATGATGTGTATGAAGATGTCTGATAAGCAGTTGTGGTGTGAATCTGAAACTACTTGAAAAATCATACCCATGGTGTAATTTCCACATGGATTGAACTTCAAAGGCTGAGTGTAGATATCTGTGGGAGACCCTGTACTTATTTTTCAGTTTCCTAGGGAAAAATAAGAATTTTCAGCCAGTCACTGTGCTTCTCCCTAAAACTTTTGGAAAGTGCTGACAAGTACAGCTGTGTTAAAATAGTGTAGGTCTGGGGGCCTCCACCTGCCCAGCTGAGTGACTGAGTACCTTGGGAGGACAAGTTCAGCTGGTGGGGGTAGCTTCTGTCATGAATTTCTGTCTGCTTTGTGGACACCCAGAAATTACTTGTTAAGCAAATTTTTTGTTGCCAAAATCCTTGTTGCATTGAGTCAAACCTAGTATTTCAGTGCTGGGCGTTGTAATGAAAGTGAAATATTTAAAGTCAGTTAACCTTTTCACACTGTTTTCATACCCTATTGTCATTGTTTCCATCGCAATTTGTTTTCTTTCAGTTTTTTTTCCCTTCAGGCACTGTAATTTTGTGTGTGTGTTTAAATATATATTAAGTAAGCCTTGCTTTATAGTACTTCAGACATTTCAGTAGTGAATTTCTGGCTTTTTAAGTTAGTAAGCGAGAAAGAACTGGTCATTTCCTGTGATTTCTAGGCAAGAATATGCTATATTTCTGTCAAGGATGAAAGTAGAGTTATTGAGCTTGGTATTTTGTTGGAGCCAATGAACTGACTAGAAGAAGTGTTATCTTTAAATGAGACAGTTTAGGTACAGTATAGAGCTGAGTAACATCGAGTTTAAAGCAAGAGTAATGCCAAAGATTGATGAGTCTCTTTGCTATATATTATTCTCGGAGAGGGGTCTGGGAAGAAAAATGGAAAGGTGTGTAAATTGTCTTGCTACACATAGAACATGTTTAGCCTGAACATGTCAGTTGCCTAAACCAAACTGAGCATCTTCCTGATTTTCAGGCTAGGGCATGAAACTTTTAAAACCCATTTTGAGATTATTCATGTATTTTGTGGGGTATTCAGATTATTTTTGTTGTTTTACCATTTAGCAATAAAATTCTTGAATTTTTGAAGAAAGAAGATGGAAACTATTAATGCAAGGGAAATCTTTTTCAGATGGCACAAAATATGAAAGTGTTAGAGGGCACGTAATTTGTGAAAGTCTAGGTAAGTATAACAGTGGTGGCACTTACTAAGTTGCGGATCAGTGTGTAGTTTGAGTCCCTTGATCTCAGAGCCAGGACCGTACACATTGAGTACCTGTACGTGGAGGGAGCTTTTAATGTGTACGTAGGCCTGCAGATGCTCAGCACTTCTTTCTGCCCTTTATGCTCTTCTGGAATATGAGTTTAATACTGGGACTTTGGGAATGAAAACCTTGGGAAATGTAGAAGGCTGCATTGATTGCTCAGTCACGGCCTGGGTCGTTCTTGAGAACCAAGATAAACATGATGCGTGATGCTAATCTGGCAGGCAGCTCTAATTGTCACACCAGGGCATTACAGAGAGCAGTGGGAGTGCTGCACTGGGGCTGGTGTGTGAAGAGCTCTTACCAAGCAATGGTGGCTGTATAAATAATGCCACAAAAGGGTGGTATGAAAATCAAGAAGAGGGAGGAATGCTGTTATGCTTATGATTAGAAAAAGACGTTTTTCCTCACCTGCCTTCTGTTTTTTATTATGCTGTCAGATTACAGTTTAATTTTCAAATTTAAGGTGGAAAGACAAGAGAGAGCAGAGCAGATGTGATATAGTCTATTTCCCTTCATGAGGGAGCTGGGGTATTGAGGCAAGCCAGGGGAAGAACAGCACGCTGCCCCAGCCTCTTATCTTGCAGAGCTTCCTGTGTGTGTTCTGAATAATATGTCAACTAATATGTCATCGTAAACGTCAACACTCTTCAAAAAGACTTTTCTAGAGTCTCTGAATAATATCAGTATGACATTGCCATTGCCTCAGTAGTCAAGGTGGCTTGCAGATCTCCTCTGGATGTATCCTGCTGAAGTTAGTTCACTTGAGTCTTGAGGTTCACCAGCTCTTGTTTGTGAAGAGCATACCTTTCAGATGGTAAGCGAGAAGATCTAAACATCTTAGTCTTCGCTGTAGGCCATGTCAATTACAAATTAGAGCTGACTATTCAGTCTTTATTTTAAAATCTGGTCTTTTTAGGCTTCTTTTATAGGGAGCCACATGCAGTATTTCCTCTAACTTGTTCTTGGTGTGTAGGCGTGAAGTGTTTAGGAACTACAATAAGTAAATCAAACAGTAGTTCTTTGCTGGCAGAACTCTGATATGGTGCAATAAAAGAAAGAATGCATGTAAGATAATCTCTTACAAAAAGAGCTCTTCCTGTCTGCAAACAGAAACCTCAGACTTGCTCAGTATAGTTTTAAATATAAAAGTTAAAACTTTTTGCTGTGTTTATCTGTCACAGGATATAATACCACCCGTTAGGTGGGGCTGGGGGGACTAAATCTCCTGACTTTGTGTTATAAGGTAGCTGAAATGCTTTAGAACCAGCTGTTCTACAGGCATGCAAACTGTCAGATTAGATTTGAATTTGATTACTATCATCACGAATAACAGGAGCTGTGTTGTCTGTCAGAGTAAACCTTTGTGTATTTACTTTATTCAGGAGTAGTTCAACCTGCAGATAGGCTATTAGGAGATAAAACTCTTAACCTCTGTTCTGTATTTTAAAACCTGATGAAAGCACAAGGTAGTGTAACACCAACCTAGGAAAGTAGCATTTAGAAGAGGCAAACAACCGGGAACGCAGTCAGTTTGGCAGAAAGACCTTGTATATGGATCTTTGTTCAGTGCCTTACTTAGCAGTGCCTCCCCTGGATTTTGTGGGAGGTATCTGTCTGTACCGACATCAGGACTAATGATAGTTTCAAAGCTGTGCTTTATCAGTTTATCTCATGTCACCAGTTTCTTTCCAGCCTGGTCTTTTGTGTCTTTGTCTGTCTGATTGTCTCCAGCTTTGCAGCTAGTTTCTCTAGTCTGTTTCACGCATCATTCTTGCCATATTTATTTGGACATGGTCTTGCAAGAGAACTTATCTCCCTAAATTAGGGGGGAAACCGCTTGAGCCTTCCTCTGATTTTGTGTATTAATATCAAGTCTGTTCTGGCTTCACAGGATTCAACAAACTGCAAAAATCAAGTGCATGGAAATACTACATTTAGTCAGCAGAGGGAGAAGTCTTGCCTTGAGGAGGACTGAAGTGGTGGGGACTTAAGGGGAACATTTTGTTTTTAAAAAAAAAAAAAGCCACTTTAGGTAGCTGATTTTGTGTCAACTGAGAACAGCTTGGCTGTGTGTGACTATTTTTGTGGAATATCTTATAAATGTACATGGATATTAATAAATATTTTATATAGAATATAGGAATACATGTAAAAATAAGCAAGACTGTACTGTGCATTAAGAACGTTTATTTCATAAGGTGTCGTGTCAGTGCACAAGGTATTCCTGTGCTGTTGAACATCAGTGGGTCCTTGTCTTTTTTTGAGTGAACATGCCATCTGTAAAGGTGGTGTATATCGAGAGAGGAGGCAGCCACAGGGGCTTCTGCATCTGGACAGCTGTCAAACAGGTTAATTTTGGCTGGAATCAATTCCTCAGTGTGGAAGAACAGCATAGACTGGCTGTTTCACAAAACCTTATCAGTTACTGAATACTGAAACTGCTCTATAAAGTTTACTAACAGTGCTACATTTGTCAAAGGCTTGTTGAAATGTCTGATTCAAACAGTTGTAATGCAATACATGTCCACGTTGTTTTTTTTTTTCTATTTGATTAATTAAAACCTTGTGTACAGGCAGATGAAGAAAATGAATTTTGATTAAGCCAAGTCTATTTAATTACAACACTGACAGTATATTAGCAGCCTATGTTAATGTTATCTTTATAATGAAGGTCTTTGGTAATCAATCATCACCTAGTTATCTTGCGTGTAATGCTGGAGTTATAAGTGACTTGAGGCAGTGCTTTCTCTGAATGGTGAGGTCTTTTTGAAGTGGTCACCCCTGATCATCATCTTACTCTTATGTTATACAGCCAAAGAGCAAGAGCTTTGTACCTATATCTGTATAGTGGAATGAGGTAAATCATCTGTTTCCAGGCTTCTTTAAGATGTCTTCTAACTAAAATTAACTTTTTAGGTTACTACATTTCTAATGTAAATAAATAACAAACTTTTAAAGCAAAGTTAGATTGATATATAATTGCTCTTTGTATATGTCTGAGTCTTAGATATGTTTATGTTGATATACTTGTGATGACTGTCGTATTTAAGAGATCCAGTGTTTTGGTATGGTTGTGCTAAAGGTACTTCAATTTTTTAGTTGTATTTTGGCAGTTGTGGGTTTGTTAGTTTTTTCTTTATATTCCCTTTCTTATGGTGGCATGCTCTGAGGTTACATTCGGGTTGTATTTGCTGTGTTAATCCTGCAGTTCTTAGAGACATATTTGGACTGAAAATACAGTTTAGAAGTAAAAAAACCACAAACCTCCGAGAGTGCCCTATCAAGTGAATGTTATGAAGAATGAAGTGGGATGACAGCAGTGATGTTGAACAACTAAAATTTAAAATTATTTTCTTGACAAGAGTATGATAATGCTGAATGTCTTTCTCATTCTGAAAATATTTAACTGTTATCTATTTATGTGTCAGTGGGGTTTTTTTATAGGTTTAAAAAAAAAGTCAAATGTTGCTCTTACTGATTTGATAATGTCACCATCCAGAGTACATTGACTAGTTGGTTTTATAAAACATCTTGTCTTTCAAGTCTTAGGATGCAATCTGAAGAAGTAATAGTTGTGGCTGTGGGATGTTCTATTAAGCTATGTACTTTTGATATATACTTGATTTCTTAAATTGGTATCTGATGAGACTTCCAAAGCCATAGAACTACAAAACATTTTAGGCCTACAGTATAATAACATTTTCACCTAAGTATTTTTTCACCCTTTAAGGCAAGAACTTCTGAAGTGGAATGGATGGGGATATAATGACTCCAAATTCATCTTTAATAAGAAAGGTCAAGCAGAATTCACAGGAAAAAGGTAAGGTGAAAATTTATGCAAGTGGAGTATTGTATTTAGAGACTCTTTTGAAATGAGTTAGAGGCAATGAGTTCAATGAGACAAATTTATGTGAGTCTTCTCTGTAACTTGATATACTCTGTCCGTTAAACTTCCCTTGGAGAGCGGAATCAGACTGAGAAGCTGCACAGTGTTCTAAAACTTTAGATAACATGCAGCAGGTCAGAGCAGTTTTGCCAGTTCTGAGAATCTCTTGAGTATCAACAAGTTGCTTTCTTAAATTTCCAACTAGCATTTTAGAGTTGTTGGTTGTTTTTTTTTCCTTAATCGTTGTGTGTGGAGCTACTATATCCTCTTAGCTTAAAAATAAAAAGTGCTTTTCTGTTGTATGTTCTATAGTGGCAACTCTTCTGATGTATTACCTACTAGCCCCTTTGTACCACAAGCTTGGTTTTTTGAGATTTTTTTTTTAAGAAATTATATTAAGACCCCCCTAGTTGGGGATCTTCTCACTTTCTTCCACAGGTTTTAGGCCTGTCACTTGACATCTTACTGCTTGTTTTTTCTGCCTCAGTGGAAGGTTGTCATGTAGTCTCTTCCATGGTTTAAAAAATATATTTTCTGCAAGAGTAAGGGAAAAGAATGGGGAAGAAAATGAAACTGAAATAAGTACTGGCCTTCAGAAAATATCCTTTCTTGTCTTGGAGCTAGTTTGAGTCAAAGCTGCAAAGACCTGACTGGGATGTTGAGGCATTTAATCCTTAATTTCTTGATTATTTTTTTTTTCAGGCCCAGATTAAAATGCAAAACCTTGTTTTAGGCACTCAAATTCACTGTATAATTTCTAGGGATATCTTAGTGGTTTCTCTTCTCTTGCCAGGATTCTGACTCTTGTCGCTCTGTCACTCATTCTTTCATCAGTTTATCTGGCGTAGGTTATGTTGCACAGAAAATTTAGGCAGTGTCCTTTGAAGGAAAAAAAGAGCTGGACTTGGATTTTGGTGGGTTTTTTTTTCAGGAGGAAACATCAAGGCTACTGTTTGACTACTGAGTACCAGTCACTGTTCTAGAATGGCAGGGAGAACGATGATTTTTTCCTCCAATCTTTATTCTCTCTGTAACTGATAGCTATTATTTGAAATATCCTGCTGGGCCACACCAGTGTATTTTCTATGGAATAGTTTGTCGCAGTCACAAAAGGAGAGTGTTTGAAGTAAAAAAAGATGAGGCATCTACAAAGATGTTGTAGACCCCTTGTCCTTTTAGTATCTGCTTTCAGATTTGTTGTCTGTGAATCTGTCATTTAACAGCTTTCAAGTCTGCTGGTACTGTCAGCCTCTACAGCATCCTGTGGCAGCAAGTTCCATGGTGCTGTTGCGTAAAGTACTTCTGTTTTAAACCAAGTAACCCTTACTGTGTTGCAGGATGAGGTGAATTATAGGTCTTCAGCTGTCTACTGCTTTAATTTTATAAGGCTTAATCATATCCTCTCTTCCCCTTTCTCTCCGTGCTGAGGAGTCCTGGCCTTTTCAATCTCTTATGAGGCCCCTTGGTCTTTACCCTCTCTAGCTCTGCTGCATTCTTTTTTTTTCGAGATACAGGGACAAAAATTATATGCAGTGCTCAAGGTGTAGATGCACCAGGGCTCTGCAGAGGAGCAAAAAGGGGTGAATTCTTTTTTTTTTCCTTTTCATCTTACACCTGCTCAGTTGATGCATAACACTGTTAGCTACTGTTGTATGTTGTCAGTGAAGATGCCATGATTTTGCCTATACTGACTACCAATCTGATTCTGCCAAATACGCAAGTGATGTTTTTTTTTTCCTTTTGTAAATATCTGCATCTTCTCTTCTGTCTTAATTTGCTCAGGTTTTTCAAGGTCCTGAGTTCCTTCCTATCAGTATGTCTACCCAAAAGAGCTTAGTATTATTCACCTGGTTGGGGCGTCCATTGATGGATCCAGATCACTGGTGACAACATGTAAAACTGGTCCTGTTACCAGTGTGCAACAAGTTGCATTACTGGGTCTGTCCTGGACAGTGATCAAACTCTACCCTCTTCTTGTCTTAACCTTATCTTATCCTTTAGCCTGTAGAAGAACCTTTCCTTTGCTACAGTAGCAATATATTTTCTTAGGTAACCTTTGGGGTGAGCACCCGTGGAAGTATAAACTGTGAAATGTAATGTTCATTGTATCCCCTTTATGAAAGCTGTTTTGACTTTCCCAACATACCTTGCTTTTCCATGTGTCAAATGATTGTTTGTTTTTTTTTTTATGACAGACTTAACCATCTTACCAGGGATAGATGATATTTGCTGGTCTGAGCAACTGAGCCTGTTTCTTGGGAGGGGAAGGAGTGGGAAGGAGATCTGGGATGCTCCTTGCACCATGAACATACGTACAAAGCTTGCTTCTTGAGCAATCATGCGTTGCATTCTGTGCAGTAAACTCACTAACTCTATGCTGTGTCTTTTGTCTGGGCCTTGACTTAAAAGTTGTTGGTTTTCAGATTGCTTTAGCTTGTCCTTTGAATAAGTAATTAAAGTTACCCTGGCAAGCTAGCTATAGCAATAGGTTGGCAATACCAAAAAGTATATTTGGAGAAGATAATACACCAAGCTGACTTGAGTCTCTGTACCTTTGTTGTAAACTCCTGATGCAAATGCATTTAAAATTTCATTGCTTATTGGGCTTTCCTTTTCATAGGAGTCACTTAACTGTTTTGTACGACTATGATGATGCAATAACAGCTGTCACAGGAAAAACAACTGAAGGCTATCTTCCAATCTGAAGAGTCTAGCTTGATGTGAGATATGGTTGTAGTCTTTTATCTCTAGGAATAGGGTAGGGGTGTTTTTGCAGTAGGAGAACAGGGAGGTAGTTGACATTAGGAAACAAAAGGAATTGATCTTTCTGTGTAATAGGGACTTAGCTGTAGACTTGGTTGCAACAACTCTGAAGGCCAGGGCCATAACTGGATTAATAGTGATTGAATAATCTTAGAAGGAAGACCCATGAGGCATAATGCAGTCACCCGGGTATAAACTATAGTAAGAATTTTCAGCTGCTGAAAGCTCTTAATACCAAAGAAAGGTCCCTTTTCTCAGAGGATGCTTGTGCATACATAAATATGCATGGTGTCATTTAATTAATAGCAGTATCGTGTACCTGTGTGTCCTCAGCCTTACTTGTTTTCATATGTGGTACAAAAAACTCTGGTGTCCCTTGTCTGTAAGTCTTCATCTGTCACATGGCTAAGCACTTGCCGAAGAGTTTGTGATAGAAATAAATTTACATGGCTTGATGAATTCTGTTCATAAGAGAGAAAAACTTTTAATGCTTTTTCTTTGAAGCACGTAAGGTTTACTGAGCTGGGCTTGTGTCTGAGACTGCTGTTTACATTGCAGTGTGTCCATACACACATCATCTCTACCTGTAATTGCCATATAAACTGTGACACTGCTTTTTGTACTGCTGAAAGGGGGAAACCTTTTTTTAGAAGTAAAGATGGAAGGGTGGGATATTTGAAGAGCCACAATTCTTAAAGATCGTGAAGGAAAATAATACCTAAGGTGTTGATAATTTACTTGATTGTGTGAAGTACAGAACAGTTAAATATAATAAAATGTGCAGTTGCATGAAAACTAAATATGCAGAAGCTTTGCAAGCTTGTAAGTGAAGGATTTGATTGAAACTTAATTATTTGTGCATACGTAGAATCAAAAGAAGTGTATCTGACATACAGTCTTTTAATTTAAAATGACCCTGTGTAATATTGACTTTTCAGGTACAGATTAGGTGGTATGGTATTACCAACTTTTAAGGAATGGATAGAAAAAACCTTTGGAGCAAGTCTGGAGCACAAAACTACCTCTAGAGTAAGTAAAGAGCTGAACCAGTTCCTTTGGACGTCAGTCTTGATAATCAAGACCGGATTGTTAAAGATAACTCAGCCATTGTCCTGAAGGGCACTTTGCACATGATTTAAATAGTGTATTAATACCTCAAAGTTTTTCAAAAAGTGTTATACGTGAAGAGTTCAATGGCTTAGCGTAACTTACGTTTCCAGGTTAACTTGTAGTACATCTACTGGAACAAAAGCCTCCAACACAGGGAGGTTTTTTTGTCCTTGTTTGTAAGCTGCTCTTCAAGACTGTAGAAACTGTTTTCCCAGAGGGAAGTGTTTATGCAACTTCAGTGTTGTTTGTGATAACAAAGGCAAAAGATACAGTGAAGTTAAATTGTGCTGTTTCAGTGTATTCAATGATATCCAAGTTCTTATTTGACAGTATTTTTTTACATGTCTGAGTGCTGAAAACAGGCTTACCAGAACTGAATTGAACCGAATGTTTTCAGAAAAACAACACATTCAGAGTGTTCCTGGTTTTGTGAAGCGTCTGTCTGTGATCTGTATGGAAAGTAACTCATGTCAGTCAGGAGACCTGACTCTAAGAATTCCTTTGAGGCTGCAGGTTCCTGACTAGATACCTGCTTAAGCAGTGTTGAAAGCAGGCTGTGCTTGTACAGTGACTTTAGCGACCCTACTTTGGGTAACAATTGTACCCATTTCTTGAGTGTGCTCAAGATTGCACTTTCTCCAAAGTAGGTAATCTCATAAAGCCTGGGAACTCCCAACACTTGTTCAGTCATCTGTTGATCAAGACATTCCTTCATCTGCTATGATTTGCAGGATCTCTATCTTCCAACATATTTTGAAAAAAGAAAAATCATCTTGATGTGTTTTCCTTGAGCAGGATTGGTCTTAACTGGCAGTTTTAAACTGGCAGCTGCTCTAATTTGCTGTGACCAGATGTTGTGAGAGACGTTGTTCCTTCTCTACATGTAGAGGAAATATAGAACAAAGAGCTGGAGGTCAAGGACAGATTCTTGAATAGTGTCTTGATTCCACAGCACATCTTGCAAAACAGCCCTTCAGGATGTCTGGCTGTGATGTCAAATGCCTTCCTGTTATGTTGTGCCCCTCTGGTTCTGATGTTCTTGTTGCGTTCTGAAGCAGACCTTAACACAGAATAGGACTCTCGAGTCTCTAGTATGTATCTGGACTTCATATGCCTATCCTCAATTACTACTGCAGCTCCCACATTTTCATGTCTCTGTCAGTTCCAGGTTTATATTTCAGCTTATGCTATATTGGTTTTTCACGTTCTACTATCATCGGAGCATAAAGGAATTTGGGTATAGGAACAACAGTAGGCCAGGAATCTCTTGGTCCATTTGTCTTTTTATGTTATCTCTTTCTGCCTCTGTTCTCAGTGTACAAGTCTTAAAAGACTTCATTTCCATAAGAATAAATAAAGGCGTATTTTGTTTGGCTTTGTGTGTAAAATTTATATGGATTAATATTAATTTTTTAATCTTGAAGACTAAAGGATTAGAATACTTGTGGAAGAAATAAAAATCTAGATACTTGTAACAATTTCTTGCAGATAGTTTTACCTTTAAATAGTTTGTGTTCCTTCCGCTTATTAAGATCTTTGTTCTCCATACATTGGTATTCTACTTGAAATGATCTGAAATAGTTCTGTCTATGGAAATCAGTGAAAAAATCAAAGTTTTAAATAGAAAAATGTAAGGACAGCTAGCAGGGATTTTTAATAAGCTGTTTAAACATCTTTATTTGGTACTGACTTGTTTGTTTCTCATGTTTCCCAAGTTTGTCAAAGCTCTGCTCTTTGTGTTAGCAAACACAACTGTGAATGTGCATTAATGGCAGAACAGTAAGAGCTAGGGGCAGCAATCCAAGATCTGATTTCCTCTGTGCTTATTGTATCTGGCCTCTAAAACTGTGATAGCTCAGTAGCAATGAACCTCTTGCCTAAGCAATGCTTAACGTCAACTTGTGTATTTGTAGGTGTCAAAGTAAACACATTGGAGGGGAAAACTTTTTTCTCGAATGTCTAACAACTTATTTCAAGAAGTATAATATTGTCCTTTAAGAAAGTTGGAACAACACATATCCTCTTCCAGAAATCAAATCATTGTTAAAACTCTATTTTTACTAAGTCCATATGCTCTATGTGAAAACTCTGAAACAAACACTTAGCTACCCTTTTGAACCTCTAAACGGGGTTAGCTATCAATCATGAATGTATCTCACGCGGATACTGCTTTCTGAATTATCCCTGTGAGTACTCTTTAATTTGTGCACAACCTTATGTAATTTCTTGTAGAATCATAGAATGGTTAGAGTTGGAATGGAGCTTAAAGATCATCTAGTTCTAACCACTTTACCATGAGCAGGGACACCTCCAACTAGACTAGGTTGCTCAAAGCCCCATCCAACCTGGCCTTGAACACTGGCTGGACACTAGTAGGCAAGTTCTATCACATTGGATCTTTTAACTACCTGAAAACTTTCCTGCTGAAGGTTAAATCTTCAATTTTTCAGCTCCCCATTCAGAATATAATGCTGCTTTGGTCACATGGTAGACTATTAATCTCTGTTTTCCATGTTGTTAACTTGGTGACTGGTGGTATTGTCAAAGCTTTTATCTTAAGATGCACATTCACAAAAACAATCAGCTGTTCTGGAGGTCATGTAGAGCAAAGATAGGCAAAACTGCATTCCAGGAAAGAAAACTCGAATGAAAAATACTTTTTAGTAGGAGGCTGAGACTTCAGAAGCAAAAAGTGCATTCAGTTTTGCTGTTTTCTCCTTGTACTTGTCAAGAAGCATCGGCTAGGCTCGTCAAAGAAGCTTGACTATACGGAACACTTAATACAACATATGGTTTGGTTGTAGGGCTGTAAGCAAGCTCTTTCTGGCATCATTAGGCAGCCCATAGCTGTGCCTGATGGCTTTATAACAAAATTACATGACTGTTCTTCTGTTTAGGTTGAAGGTGGTGTTGGATAATTTGCCAATGATGTTTAAATGAGAGAAGTTTGAAAGCACTATGTTATGTTTTAACTAATTTTTGTGCAACTCCCAATTTTAAAAAGTGTATTTAAAATAAAACATGGAGTAGTGAAAAAAATTCAGTTCTCTTGTTCTTGAACTTGAGGAACTTTGTTAACCAGAACTAAGATTCTTGGCCAACGTTTTCTTTGAAAGTAAGAGTTGAAGTCAAAGTTAGCTTTTAGTCATAAGACAAGGTTTGTGATTAATTAAAGAACTTGTTAATTAGAGGCCATTTGTAACAGAAGGCATATGCCTTTAGGGAGGTTATCCATAGAAAAGTATAACTGATTTTTATTGGCTCTATTTTTAAGGAGGAAAAAAAGCATATTGTTCTTTGGAACCTTCAAAGCACTTGAAAGCATTACATTTAATGTCTGCAAAGATCTTATATTTTTTGCAACTGGCTCCTGTGAAGAATCCTTATTAAAGGGGGTTTAAAAAGTTAACACATGAAATGTTTTTATGTGCCTGATACCTAAAGTGGACTTCAGAAAAGAGGATTAAATGGCTAGGTGTGAACTTTGAGAAGCCATGAGAATACTATATGAGATGTCTGTTGTAGGGACCTGGAAAGAATGGGTTGTTAGAAAACTGTAAGCAGGGATTCTCCCTATGGACTTACAGAACCTTGATTCAAGTCCTGTTGGTAAACCAAAATGCCTAGTGTAGCTTTTGTTTACCAACAGGCCTTGAAACACATACCTAGTGTAGCTTCTTTGATAGACAAGTTTTTCTGTAAGCATTGATTAGGACTTCTAGCTTAGAGGAATTCTGCGAACACCTGCATGTTAGTGACCAAACAGATTTTTATAAAGCCTTTCTGATGTGTGAGGTCTACTTAAGGTATGCTGGTTATATTAGATCAATCAAACTTAGTTTTGCCTAGGTTTGCAATTCTGATTATGCTTTGGTCTGAGACAGATTTTACTTCCGTTACATACTAGGAGGAGGGAAAGTGGGTTGGTAGAAATGGAACTGTAGCTAGAGGAATTCAGAGTGAGTAGTTGCTTCACTATGGTATTCCTCTGTATTGGAGGAGGAAGGGAATTATGACCTTCAATCTCTACTCCTTTATGAACAGGAGACTTTGTAGTTCTGTTCAGGCAGCTGTTTTTATTCTTGGATTTCGGGAAGTAGTGAAAAAAAATATTGTTCAGTATGCACTCATAAGCTAGAGTATTTATCCAAATTTCTCAGGAGGAACAAAGATAAGACTGTACTACTGAAATAAAACTTCCTCTCTGTGTCTAGTCAGCTGAGTACTAGGTAGGAAAAGTGGGATCAGTAATTTAAGATGAGGAAGAGAACTTCTGTGTTTCTGGTCTTAAATAGTTGTGTTTGAGTATAAGTTGTGTTAAACTGTTCTGTTATTTCTGTTGTACAGAAGTGCTGTAAGAGTGAACTTATCCTTCACGATCTTATTTTCTTGTATTGTAGGCATCCTTAAATATTAATGATGTACCTCCATCCATTGTAAGTGAAGAATTTCTTCAGGATCTTAGAGCCACTAAAGTCTCGTATTCACAGGATGCGGAAGATAGGGTATTCAGAGCTCATGGTAAGAGAACTTCATTTAAGTAACTGCTGTTTTCAATGCTTCCTTGTTTGAAGTTGTTAACTTACTGTTTGCGTTTCAGGTCACTGCCTACATGAGATATTTGTACTCAGGGAAGGAATGTTTAAGCGAATTCCTGATATAGTTGTATGGCCTGGTAAGCTTTGATTGTCTTATTCTCCCTTCCAATCTGGGAGGCCATTGTTTACTCATCTCCTGTGCTTTATTGTCATGAGGAAGCTGTCTCTTTCTCCACTGACTTCACTCTTCTTTACAGAATCTGAAGGAATTTTCTTATGAATGGTAATCATGGCTGTTTAACATCTGGATTGCAGGTTATACCTGTGAAATCCCGTTACTTCGTGAGGAAGTCAAATTTATTAAATGTAGCTGCAGTTCCTGTTGACAGCTGAATTCATGGCTTAAGTAACCATGATGTAATTTGAACTTGTGTGTTTGCCAAGAATGGTGTCTAAACAGCTGTCTAAATCTTGGGGTTTGGGGTTTGTTTTGTTTTTTGTTTTTTTTTAAAAGAGTACATGATGGGAGAAGAGTAGTGAAATCTTTGTATTAAACAACTTTGTTTTGTGACATGCTGTACTTTAATTAAAAGTATAACACCTGTAACTCCTATCAGAACACTTTAAAAAGGATTGTTGAATAAAGATCAGCACAATCTAAGTACAGTCTAAGCCCACTTTAAATAGAGTAATAACTAATGCTGATGTAGGTAATATCTAACAGAAAACATACTTGCTTCTATCAAGTAGAAGGATACAACTACTTAAACTGATATGACTTCATTTGCACAGTTCTATGAATTTTCTACTTGAGTCACGTTTCTGTGATCTCTAGGCACTATGTTCCATGTGCCATTCTTTGGTAGCTAACCAAAAAGTTATTTGATGATAGTACCTGTCAGTTTCTGTTCAGCTGTATGAATCCAGCTCTTTCCTTACCTTTTATAACTATTTCTAATACTTTGATTAGGAACCCCGACACTTCTGATAAGAACTTAGCCTTAGCTCAGTTTTGCTTCCTTTATTTAGGGGAAGCTTAAAAAGAGGCACTATCGGATGCATCTCATTACTTGACGGCAGATACTGACATGATGGCATTGGTGACTGTGAACAGCAGCTGCTACAGCTTTATTTTGTGCGACTTCAAAAGCACCTGAAATAAAATGGTTGACTGCTTTTGTTTAAAGCTGCTCTGTATGGCAAGAGCAAAGTCGCCAAAGTTCATAAGCATATTTATTCAGTCTTGCTCATTCTCTGCTGTTTGAACAAACTCATGTGTGCACTGTATTTGATTTAATTTTTTGATCCTTTGCCTTGCCTGTGTGCAAGTATTTCTGTTCCCTCTTTGACCAGGTACAGAATGCACTCTGAAAAAGTAAATTGTACCAGCAGCTCTGCTTTTAAAAGATGTGTTATTTTTACTTGAAATAAACTGTACAGCTTATTTTCAATAAAAGTTTTGACTTGATTTGTTCTTCAAGATACCTAGATTAATTGTTAACTGTTTGGTGGTTCATCTTGCCCTGAGAATTTGCAGGAGATCTCAGTCTATGAGTAGAGCAGGAGACTAAGGTTGTAGTTATTTCTCAAATGCAGAATTGTTTCACATCTAAACTTTACTCTGGGACTCTGATACTTCTGAGCCCAGCTCTAATTTAGTGCTTAACTCTTTGAAATGTGTTCCTTGCTGAGGTTAGTAAAGGAGTTGCTGCTTATTCAGACTGCAATAGTTAGTACTAAACACAAATCATGTTGTGTTTTTTTTTATTTTTGACTCCTTTAGTTTGCCATGAAGATGTAGTTAAAATTGTGGAATTAGCCTGCAAACACAATCTCTGCATAATACCATTTGGTGGTAAGTGTTATGAAATCTCAAATCTGTCTAACATTACTAGTAAAAACTTATTCTACTTGAATTCAATTTAAATATATGATCTTAGTAATATTATACCAATAATTCAATAAATATTTTTAATAGTGTTTGAAGTGTGGACTTAATATTTTTTTTATGATCTTGCAGTATTAAAAGCTGCTGTATGCAATTTAGTGGAAGTCATTAAAAGTATGTCAACGTCTTGAATATTGAATGTGCAAGAGGATTAATTATATGAAGCTGAAATCTAACTCTGCCTTGAAAGTCTTCTAGGAAATAAGAGATTCAGATATTTGTGTTAGAGATACCAAGTTTTTGGAAATGTTACTTGAGCTCTGTTCCCAGAAACATGTATGAACTAGAGTTTTTGTGTTGTGCTGTTGAAACTCATACATCCAGGGAGGATTGTGGTCAGACACCTGTACTGCAAAATTGTTAACCATAATTCTAACTTCCTCTTAGACATTGTTCAGTTTGAAAGAGTAGAAAATCCTGTGGCAAGGGATTTTCAGGAAATATTCCAGATACAGAGTGCAGGTAAAGGTCTGTATAATCTGAGTGTTCTCAAATACTCAGATCTCTAAAAAAACCCAAAAAACAAAGACCTGATGTCCTTTAGAAATTCTTTAATCGTGGATGCTTTTTCCTCTAAGCCTGCTGAAAGAGTGGTGGTCTACCTTGTTTTGACTTAGAGCTCAGGGAATGGGGGTGCAGGGTAAGTGTCTTTCATGTCCTCATCCTGTGAGAAGCTTTTTGTCAAGAATTCTTAATTTTGCGGGATAAATCTGTACTTGGTACTTTCTTGTGCTATAAAAATATAGCCCTTGGAGGAAGGATGTTAATTGTCTGGAAAGAAGAGTGTGTCATTTGAAGACAATACCAAACTTATAGAGCTGGTTTCTCCCTGAAACACTCACCCTTGTCAGATTCATGTGGAGAGCTCTAAGACTGCTACAAGTCACCTTTGGTACCAGTAAATTGGGATAGCTGAGAGCAGCAATATTGACTATCTCTTGTTCACTGACTAGGATACAGAATGATATTCAGACTGTTTTCCAAGTCTGTTCATACTAAACAGCAGGCAGCTTCTGGAGCTATTACTATAGTGGTTGGTACATAAGGAAAATGCTACCTTTCCTATCACTGGAAACAAAGTTGATAGGCTTTACTGCTCTTGGAGAGTGTTAGCGCTGTCTCTGTACTTGCCACTGATTCTTCTTCTGGTAGCTTATTGTGGATCTCTTTAATATCCTTAATCTCTTGTTTCCTGTGGCTTTTGGTAGTCTTTGAGAACCACGGGCTTCTTGGAGGCGGTTCTGTGACATCCTGTAAAGAATACATAGAAAAGTCCAGAGCAGTTTGACATTTGGTTTTATCTTTCGTTTTTTGTAATAGTTGTAACCTTTCAGTTTCTTGCTTTTGGGTAAGTATTGCGTTCCTGAATTAGGTAGACTTCTTAAACCAAACTTATGGGTAGAAGTGTAGTGGCTTCTTTAGTGATCTCAAAAGAATGGATAGAAACCATAACTATGTCTATTTCTTGTGTGGCTTTGTTATTTCTTATCATAACTTGTTTTAAAACTCTACTCTGGACTTAAGAGAAGCAGCTGAGATGGTCACAGAATTTCATGGTCTGTTATTGAGTGCTATTAAAGCATTACAGAATCACAGAATGATATTGGATTGGAAGGGACCTCTGGAGATCATCTGGTCCAGCCCCCCTGCCAAAGCATGTCCTCCTAGAGCAGGTCACACAGGATCTTGTCCAGGCAGGTTTTGAATGTCTCCATAGATGGAGACTCCACCACTGCTCTGGGCAGCCTGTTCCAGTGCTCTGCCACCCTCAAAGTCAAGAAGTTCCTACTCAAGTTTAGATAAAACTTCTTATGTTCAAGTTTGTGCCCATTTCCTCTTGTCCTGTCACTGGGTACCACTGAAAAAGGACTGACCCCTTCCTCTTGACACTCTTCAAGTATTTATAGGTGTTGATCAATTCTCCCTCTCAACTTTATCTTCTTCAGACTAAAAAGACCCGAGTCCCTCAGCCTCATAAGAGAGATGCTTCAGGCCTCTAATTATCTTGGTGGTCTTCTGCTGTACCCTCTCCAACAGTTTCCTGTCTTTCCTGAACTGGGGGACGTAGTACTTGAGCTGGAGTCTCACAAGGGCAGGATAATCTCCCTCAGCCTGCTGGTCACGCTATTCTTGATGAACCCCGGGATGCCCTTGGCCTTCTTGGCCACAAGGACACATTGCTGGCCTCACAGTCATCTTGTTGCCCACCAGGACTTCCAGGTCTTTTTCCTCAGAGTTGCTCTGCAGCAGGTCAACTCCCAACCTGTACCAGTACAGAAGGTTATTCCTCCACAGGTGCAACACCTTCCACTTGCCCTTGTTGAATTTCATCAAGTTCTTGTCTGCCCAGCTCTCTAGCCTGTCTAGGTCTCACTGGATAGCAGCACAGCGTTCTGATGAGGCAGGCACATCTTCCAGTTTTGTGTCATCAGCAAACTGAGGGTACATTCCATCCCTTCATCCAGGTCATTGATGAAAATACTGAAGAGGACTGGACTCAGTACTGACCCTTGGGGGACCCCACCTGTTATGGACCTCCAACTAGATTCGGTGTCACTGATCAGAGCTCAGAGGGTTGTGTCTTTCAGAGAGTTTTCAATTCACCTCACTGTCCATTCATCTAACCCACACTTCCGAAGCTTACCTATGAGGATGCTGTGGGAGACTGTGTCAAAAGCCTTGCTGAAGTCAAGGTGGACAACGTCCACCGCCTTCCCCTCATCTATCCATCCAGTCATACCATTGTAGAAGGCTATCGTACTAGTCAGACATGGCTTCCCATTAGTGAATCTATGTTGACTACTTCTGATAGCTTTCTTTTCCTCCAGATGTTTGAGATGATAGCATTGTCAGCTCCAGTGCTATCTTGATTTTGTGAAACCCAATTTGGGAGAAGGGACAGCTTTAAAAGGCTTATCACTAGCCTCAAATAGTTAATAAAGTAAGATCACAGAAGTTAAGTTCGGTATCGGAAGGGAGGGAGAGAGGGGATGGTATGTGAAGAAAAGCTACTTGAAAATGTTATGATCATAATGTCATTCCCATATTTGCAGGAGGGACGAGTGTCTCTAATGCCCTTGAATGCCCTGAAGAAGAAAAAAGAACAATTATTTCATTGGATACATCACAAATGGTATGTGTCTCGGTTGTTTGGTGGGTGTTTTTTTTTTAGTTAGGGTGACTCAGATCACTAGAGAATGGTATTACTTTCTTTGCAAGAATAAAGTAGGAACAGAAATACTACACTGTTCTGTATTGGTATTAAATGGTATTTCTTCAGTTAAAGTGATATTTTGCTACTGTTAGCCCTGTACTACTTCATATGACCTGTGTGTATTTAATAAGAAGAGAAAAACCAACATCATTAAGCCTTCTTATAGCAGTTTTAAGTGAAAATCAGAGGAAGCAACTGTTCTTCTATATCGGAACTTGTATCTGAGGTTAAATGAAAGTCTAGGAGGAAGTTATTTGTTATTGCAAATTTTAAGTATGCAAAAATCAGTGAAAATAGTTAAATCAAAGGTTGGTAGGGTGACCGAATATCTATAAATCAACTTGAAGGATCAACTCCAAAAAAACCCCTAGATTTTTCTGTAGACAGCATCTTGAGAATGTGAAGTTCATAGACTTGTGGCAGTCTAGAAATGAAGTTCTGTAAAATTTAGTTTTCATCTTTCTATTATGAAGGACCTTTATACTTTTAAATTGATAGTTTTATGATTACATGATAGTGAGATGCTTCAGAAGCAGCTCTTTGATGTAAGGCTGTACTACTGCTGAGCACTGGCTGAGTTTAACTCCTTTAGCCTTGAAGGTAAGACTTGGGTTTTTTCTAGTCAGTGGTGCTTCAGTTAAACTTGTTTTTCTCAATGTTTCTGGCGGTGAAGTGATCTTTTCTGCAGAGGTGATAATTGGGTATTGAAGGAAACTCTTCAGGTGTCTGTATGGAGTGAAATCCAAAGAGTACAGTACTGGCTCAGTGAGTTCAAACGAAGGCTTGATTCAAAAGGAAATAAACAAAATTTTTAAATTATTCATGGTTTTGGTTGGCTTTTCAACAGAATCGAATTCTCTGGATAGATGAGAAAAACTTAACGGCTTGTGTAGAAGCAGGCATTGTTGGACAAGATCTGGAAAAACAGGTATTTTTAACTTGCCGTGCGACTAATATTTCTCTGTATTTTTCTAGCTGTTTCTCATGTCTATAGAGAAGCCTTAAGTTACTTGGTTTTGTGAGAACAGAATATGGAATAATACCTGATAGATGAGGCCTGAAGGTGACAAATGAATAATGAGGATACAACAACATTTGGTGCTGGGTTATTATAATAAACATTATCAATCAGATTGTGATTCTATAGGGGAAAAACTAGTACATGCTCATATTCTCTGGATGAGGCCCTCTCTTGCATCTGCAAAGTACTTAGCATTATCTCTCTCCTGTCTTGTAAGTGCTAGCGCATGCTGTTCATGTCCAGGATTTAAGAAATTTAGGCCAAGTGCTTTATATGTGCATGTCAGAAGTTTTCAAATGAATGGTTTTGTGCTGTGCTTGTGTTTATACAGCTTCTAGAAACTGGTAGGTTGAGATTGAATCAAATTTCTTGTCACCTTGTGGAATCAGAAGGGTGCAGGCTCCAACCCTTCCCAAATATATGGCCAGTAAACGTCAAAAGCCATGAGCTCCTCTGGTATGAGAGGACCATGAGGTAGATGACAGACTCTATGCAGAAGTGACTTTCAGTTGTTTTAAGTTAGAGCTACTTTGTACAACAGAACATAGTTAATGATCCACTTTATGGGGTATACTTGAATACCTGTGTCCACCTGGGTTGTTATCACTTGGTCAGTGCAAATTGATCATCTCAAATACACTTACACAGTTATCACTTAATGTGAGACTGTTGGGTCTTTAATTCTTCCTGTCCCACAGCTTTGGTGTTGTGATTCTGAGTGCATCCAATCAACCTCACGTGCTGTGCAGATGGCAAAGCCAAGCTAATACAGAAAAATGAGGAACAAGTGACTACTTAATGTACAGGAATGCATGATCTGCATCACAAATAGTTGACGGTGTTGCATACAGGAAGCCCAACCAGATGGCTGTATATTAAAATACATCACTCCTTAAGAGAATTAAATACAGGCAATTTGCTCACATTTTCTGCAGACCTGCTGCATATCACATTAGGATAGAAAGAACAGGAGATTAAGTGCCTTATTTATTGGCAGTATTTGTGCAAAGTTGGCAGTTACTTAGTTATGATTTTTTTCCATATGTAATTGAATTCGCACGTTCTTATGAACAATAGAGGTATTTTAAAATATGGGGAGGCATATTATAGCTTAATATGAAGCACACTATGTGCACAGTAGAAGCGGAATCAATTTACATTTCACTTATTCAGTCACAAGTTCTATCTTTCATAAATAGGTGTGTGGTCAGTGTATGTAATTTAGGAAACAAACAAAAAACACAAGACAAATCAACCCTAGAATATTGAGATTTGGAGTACTAAGCAAATGCAGGCTCTGTAGAATGTGTTTTTTCCTTTCTTTAGCTTGCTGAAAGTGGCTTCTGTACAGGCCATGAACCAGACTCCATGGAGTTCAGCTCACTAGGAGGATGGGTAGCAACACGGGCATCAGGCATGAAAAAAAACATCTATGGAAACATTGAAGATCTGGTAAATAGTTCTAATGCTTTTTCTAATTAATCATCCTGTTCAGAGGTTTAACTTCTGTAATGATTTGCAACAAGAGGGAAAAAGCATAGGAAATTGTGGTTCCCTTAATTGATACAGTTTTGGCATCAAATTTTGATGGAAATGCTTGTTTGCTTTTTTGTTATTAGTACTAATAATCCTTATCACTGATCTAAAAGTCAGTTTCATTTTGGTTCTCTCTAGCTTAAGGAATTGTTACCTCATCCTGACTCCAGCACCTCTTCCTGCTGTTTTGTGCTCTCTGTTAATCCAGTGTAATATTCCTGTCAAATCTTTGGGGTGATTCAAAAACACCCATGTTCTCTCCTACCTGTTGCATGTTCCTGAAGTTCTCTAGTTGGGTCATCTAACTGCTGGCAAGCTAGCTCTTTCTACCTTCCTACTTCCCTCTAGGCTAGCAGATTTTTCAGATCAGTAGCCTGATCTAATTGACCATGTGGAGGTGAAATCTGATGCGACCACATGGTCTGTGGGAACCCTGAGGAAGGAAGCAATGGACTGGGCATGGCAGTATTCTGCTTGTGAATCTGTTTTAAGCATTTAAATGATTCATCTTTATATTAACCCAGGTAATTTGTTTTTTGAAGTGTAATTTCTGATTTAAAAACCTATCTTTTATACCAAATGTATTGGATATACTGAAGTTAAATCATCAATGTTCAGGCTTTGTCTACCTTTTTGCTTCAAACTTTCAGCCTTTGTGATTTGTACAATAGCCCTTCCACACGTGTGGATTTTTTCCCTTATTTCTTGCAGCACACTCTAAGTATTGTATCCCCATCACCTCAGGCTTCTTCATCAGCTCAGTTCACAGATATGTTTATGTGCACGGATGTGATGCTTTACTATCGGTGGCTGAGCTTGGCAGAAGCTACACAGGTTTTATTCGATAGACCTGGCTGAACTAAAACTACCAGCATTTAGAAAGTGTTGCCTGTCCCCTACTGCCTGAAGTGTTACTGAACCATATAGTTTTGCTTGTACTGAGAGATGTGAAGTAGCAGGCTTTTATATCATGCCAGCATACCTTCAGGCTAAAACAGCTTCTGAAATTTTCATTAGGAGGAAATAGGATTGAAAATTGACTTGGAACGGTTCAGGAGTTTCAAAATGTCACAGTAAGAAAGTTTCAGGGAAGTGTTTACCTTCTGAGGAAACTTTATATCTAGAAATGGTGTGCTATATAAGCTGCCTAAAATCCACTTATTGTGGAATCAACAGTTCGTAAAATGCATATAGTGAAATTCTTGAACAACTCAGAGCAGGATGAAAATTGCTTAACTACCTGTGCTTGAGAGTTTTAAAGCCATTAGTTGAAATTCAGTAATTCTGATTCATTTAAAGGCTTCACTAAAAAATAAAAAAGGTCCCAAATCTATACTCCCTTGGTATAAAACAATTTAATAAAGGATTAAAAAAAAGTATTTGGGATCTGTATTGCATGTGGATGAATAAAGCTGGAAGCAATACCACTGAAGAATATTTTTTAAACCCCAGTTTTCTAGCCTTACATATTTATCAGTCTTACGGCAGACTTAATATTGATAATCTGTTTCAGAAATCTCACTTTTGTCTTTCTTCCTAATAGAGCTGATGACTGAATTATACTACTTTTTTCAAGCAGCAGTTCTAGAACAAGATTTAGGAAAATTTAAACCCTCACTTTTTTTACTCTGAAGTACTATGTAATCATGGATTAAAATCCTGGTACTGATAAAGTACTGTCTACACTAAGAAACAAAACACTTTTAACTGGTACTGTCTGCATGTAGTCAATAGATAATTTGACTTGGCATAGAAGTGGAAGCAATCTGTTGAGTGGGCAAACCATGCTATGTTAGAAATAACCTGAGGACTGTTACTACAATTATCCCAGAAGGTCTTGGTGCTGCCTAGAGAATTTCAAAAGCCTACAAAGCTGAACTGTATCAAGCTGCTTATACATTTTATTAAAAATAAATATCATAACAAAAATATATATATATGTGCTTAATGCTAATATTTATAGTCACTGCATATTGTTTGAACAGGTGATTCATATAAAAATGGTAACTCCTAGAGGAATAGTAGAAAAAAACTGCCAAGTACCTCGCATGTCAACAGGACCTGATATCCATCACTTCATTATGGGATCTGAAGGTATAAACACAGTTTCACATGGCTGCATCTTAATTCAGCTCCTCCTTGATTTGAGCATCTTTAATTCTGTGGCTTCCGGTGTGTCTATGGGTGGTGTTATGTAGGCATGAATTTCTTGAGTTGGGATAATACATTGAGACCTTAATTAGGACCAAAGTTAAGTGACTCTGAACAGTACTTAAAACAGATCTAGGGAGTTAACCTACAAGTCTAATAACAAATGTCGTGATTTAGAGGATCTTTTGTAAGAATTCACCACATCAGATGGTGAATAGTCAGGAATAAATCACCTACTACTGCAATAGTGAATTTTGGGGATTTGTGATTTATATTAACTTATAGAATCCTGGTAGATATCAAGTTGGGTAACTTGTTAGAAGTAGATCTTGCAACAATTTACTCATTTTTGTTTTCTCCTGAAGGAACTCTTGGAGTGGTTACTGAAGTTACGATAAAGATTCGTCCACTCCCTGAATACCAGAAGTATGGCTCCGTGGTCTTCCCCAACTTTGAACGAGGGGTGGCCTGCTTAAGGGAAGTGGCAAAACAGGTAAAGAAACTCTGTATGTTGACTTCACTCAAGAACACAGATTCTAGCACTAGGGGTGTGCTGATGCTCTAGTATTTCTGGCAATTGATAATCAAGATGAGTCTCGTAAGCGTATGTGGTCCATGAGGCTTTTGGAAATGAGGCAATTGAGCATTTGGCACATTCTAAATTTGCTCAATATCCTGCGCCAAATTGTGGATGTGTCTTTTGATGGCTTTTTTTTCTTTCAGTGGGAGTTATTTACATATCTCAGCACAGAAAATTTGGCTGTGCATCTCCTTCAACGGAGAGCTTTATCCTCATATTAGTTCAGGGCTATGTAAAAAGGACCAGTATTTAAAAGAATTAAGTTGCAGTAAAAGGCAGTTGAATTTATAGCTCTGAAGTGGCAAAGAAACAAAAGCCATGCAATGGAAGGGCATGGCCTGTGTTTAGAAAATACTTCCTGAAGCACAGTGATGTGTTCGGGTGAGCTGGGTATTTTCAGGTGGCATTGTGCTTACACTTTTGTATTTAAATAGAGCCTGCTGAATGGTGTAGCCAGATAGTTTCAGGTAGCAAAACTGAGACAGGGATACCCCACTTGTGTAACACTTCTAGTCACAGCTATGCTTCTGGGCAAATTTTACACTGGTGAGCTTAGACTAACTTTTCTTTGCTTTGTGCAAAACATAACAAATCATTTCTATGGATGGTGGAATATACCCTGAATTGGGGAAGTAATTTCAGAAATGTTTCAATTAATGCCAAACTAAATACAGCTTTACATTTTTTCCAGTGATTGGTCTAAATTAATGACTTAATGTTCCAAGCCAGATGTTCAAACTGGTATGTGAATGACATGTATATGCTAGTCAGCAGCACTTGCCAGTTCTTCTGTTGTGCTTGTACTGCTAGTGCTTGTTCTTCCTATTAAAGGTACCTAAGCAGACTGTTTGGGAATGCTTAATCATATGGCTGATCAACATTTTAAGTCAATTTAAAGAACTAGTGTTTTTCTCTAGCTGTGGCCTTAGTCAGAAGAGGAAAAAAAGGCACTATTAGCCACTTAGTGTTGCTCCATTTCTAAGCTTCTGCTGCTGCTGTTTCACTGCTTACTTGAGCCTCAACTACTTATTCCTTTCTTCTTTTGCCACTCACATTAATCTCGGTAGTAATTACAACTGCTATCTGAAAAGCTGTTTCTTGTCTGTTTTGGTCTACTTTAATGTAACAATAACCAACCTGTGGGTTGTGGATGGATTGGTCTCCTTTAAAACCGTTCACCCAGCCACCTTATGTCAGCCTGCGTGGTGAGCTTAGCTGCACTTTATGTTCCTTTTTCCTATTGTGTGACCCAATATATATTAATGATGTGATGGAGGGTGAACATGTCAGAATGAATGATAGAGGAGCACTTCCATATCCATGTGATTAGATGAAGACTAGCATAAAATTCAGGCCCTGTCAGACTCCTCTGACCATACATTTCCAGTATGATTGGACATGACCATAACAGATTACACAGTGTAGGCGTAGATATGACCAGAAGCTTGCCTAATTGAAGGCAGCTATTCTTTTCAGAATTCTGTACAGTGCAGAGTCTGGATTAGACCCATATACAGACTTTAATTGCAGTCTGATGGCAGAGCATTAGTGTACTGGGTCTGACTGGAATGGAGTTGATTTCCTTTGTAGGAACTCTGTGGTGCTGTGTTTTGTACTTGTGACCCAGTGTTAACACAGCATTGTTTTAGCTGTTGCTCAACAGTGCATGCACAGTGTCATGGCTTTCTCTGTTTCTTACTCTCCTCCCACAAGAAGGTATGTTGGGAGTGGACAAGAAGCTGGAAGGGATGGCAGTTGGGGCAGCTGATCCAAATTGACCAAAAGAATATTCCATACAATATAACATCGTGGTCAGAAATAAAACAAGAGAGGGGAGTTTTCCAGGGGTTGCTATTGCTTGGGGACTGGCTGGATATTGGTCGCCTGGTGATAGTTGATTGCTTTTGCATCACTTTTTGGTGGGTTTTCTCTTATCTTGCTTGTTAAACTATCTTCATCTCAACACATTAGTTTTCTTACTTTTGCAGTTCTGATTTTCTCCCTGATCCCTCTGGGAGGGAGGGAGTGAGCAGCTGTGTAGTGCTTAGCTGCCTGCCAGAGTTAACCCACAACAATTACACTTCTCAGTGGATTTCTATCTTTGATTACATAGCAACATAAGTTCAATATTCTAATCAAGTATGGTATCTTTAGTGCATTATAGTAACTTAGAAAAATATGTAATTCTTGAAAGTCAAAGATCTTCAGTCTATTCCTGTGATGGCTTGAGGTTAAACTGAAAATTCTCATTGCATTATATCTAGACATACTTAATATATATTGCTATTCGAGTGAAAACAAGCTTATAGTCATCCCTTTTTAATGATGACGATGGCCATAGGTCTCTGGTATCAAAATGTGTTTTCTTGTACACTGTTAAATGAAAATTGGATTCTCAGGCATTCCAGCAAAACTGTGTACATAATATTTTTATTCTTCCTCCCTCTCTTTCCCCTGACTTTGCTCCCAAGAGATGTGCTCCTGCATCAATTCGCCTTGTTGACAATGCACAGTTTCAGTTTGGTAAGTATGTGGATATTCTTGGATAGATACCTGGTTCCAATGGCTTTGATTTTTAGTAGCTTAAGTCTGTTTTAGGTGGTAATTCTTTTGCTCAAAACTAGACAGAAGGGCAGACTCTAAAGTTCAAACTCCAGATAATGCTGTAATGTATACTTTCAGAAACAAAAGCCTGTCTTTGTGTGTGGGGAAACAGTATCGACTATAACGTCCATAACCATGCTTTAAGTTCACATAAGCATCACGAGTGGCATACAGGTTCCTTAGAGGTGGTGGATATTTTGCAGATATTCTGTTTGGATGGGGCAGACACAATGACGTACTTGTCCAGAGTGAGCTGTCTCTTTTTAAAAGAAGCTCAGGTACAGTAAATGCCATAACTGTATGCAAATAAAATGAAGGCGTAGGCTTTAAGTATTGAAAGTCAATGAAGCTACTAGAACAGTACTGAACACAAAGATCTCGTGAAATTTCAGCTAGTTCAAATACGTAAGTAGGATAATGCAAACATGCATCGGTTTTGAGCACTTCTTACGGGAAGCCGTCACTTTAAAGTGTAGGAAGTTTGGCAAAATGTGTGTTCTGGCTCAACACGCTCTTGAGGAGAACCTGCCATTCCACTAGCCAAAAGCTAATAGTTTATAGAATTTGAAAGTCTTGCTGAGAGGTTGCTATTTTGATTGTATCCAGAGGATGAAAATGCGAAATAGGACTGATTGTGAAAGCCTCCATTTTAATACCACTTGAACAAGTCAGAATTTCTGAAACTTCCTTTTGACAGAAGCCTCAGTTATGAATGTTGATTTCAGATAGTATTGATATGCTGGTCTTGAGAAAGCTGAACGTCTCCACCCCTGCCCTCCCCCAAGCCAAGGAAATTGGGATCTGTAAGACCTGAGAGCCCTGCAAGCCTTGCTGCTTGCTTTGGTCAAGCTTTTTTGTGTCATACTATTTCTCTCAAACAAGTACAACAGAAAGTAGATGCATTTTTCTTTCTCTTGAGTTGGGAAAAAGTTTGACCAGTTACAAACTTTAAACCCAACACTGAATAAATTGTTCTTCTACTTTTTAGCTTTGATCTGAGGTTGCAGCTTTTATGGTTGCCTGTAAAACATAGTTTCAGGTGTATCAATACTGATTTTTCTTGTTGACATTATTAAGTAGGCTAAAGTTCAATAGTTTTTACAGACTCTGGCTTAATAAATTAGTGTCCTTTTGTTACCTGGTGCTTTTTTGTGTTTACTTAAGTCTACTTGTAGGTATACTCCTTGGTTTGTTCAAATCTGCGGGAAGAGCCTTTACTGAAGAGGGAAAGGGAGTAATCAGTTCCTGAAGTTCATACTTTATTCAGGAGAAAATACTTTGTGAAGTATTTTAGAAGGAAGCATCGTGTAAATGGTGC
Organism: Thinocorus orbignyianus; assembly: GCA_013400375.1. Classification (NCBI taxonomy): domain Eukaryota; kingdom Metazoa; phylum Chordata; class Aves; order Ciconiiformes; family Thinocoridae; genus Thinocorus; species Thinocorus orbignyianus. Next base: position 364,964 of record VXBW01001205.1, read on the forward strand.
ATAACTTTTTTATGAATTGGGCTCACAGCGTGTAGGCCAGATGCAAGACTGTTAAAATGAAGCAGTAATGGGAGTTCAGAAGTTGCTTGTGACTGAAAACAATGGAACAAACAGTAAAAGACTTTCATCTCAATTAAACCCAGTCCCGAGGCAGAGATGTTAATTTAACAGACTCCAAGACACCATTTGTATATTCTGGTAATTTTAGTTCCCCGTATGTGATTAAGGAAGCAATTACTAGCTTTATGTAGAAAATTTTGCACAAGTGACATAACCGTTAAGGAAAAAAGTTGCTTAACTCCTAACTTGCACCACTTTTGGCTATTGGTTTCAGTGGTTTTGGCATAACTTTTAAAAAGATCACTGATTTTGCTTAGTTTTGTAGTGTAAAAACTAATGAAGTGCTCTCTTAAATTTTTTGTCGCGTACTTGTGAAGATATAAACTAGGACAGTGTTAATCAGTGTCAAATGAAATATTTGTGCACAGTTGAAAAAAAAACCTAAAAAATTTAATGAAAACCTTTTCCTAAATCAACTTTTACATGAGAGAAGTATCTTTAATTATGATAATCAAAGTAGTCCAAGTGATTCTTGCAGCTTTGACTACTAAGCTATTATTTGTCCATTAAAGTAGGAATTTCAAGAGCATTATTTGCTTTAACACACCCTTTTCCACTTCTTGCCAAAGGTCACGCACTTAAACCACAAGTTGCTTCCATATTTACATCATTTTTGGATGGTCTGAAAAAATTCTACATCACAAAGGTAACTTTTGGGATTTAGTACTGTTTGGAATTTTGCATGTTATTAATGAAATTCAAGATCTTGTGGTATACTGTCTCTAATGCAGCTGAGTCTAACGGATCCTACACTATAGTAGGACAGTTGCTTGTGTTCTACCACATGAGCTATATGACACGATACAAAGTTTTCTCTCTTTGCAGTTTAAAGGATTTGATCCCAACATACTGTGTGTCGCTACGTTGCTCTTTGAGGGTGACAGAGAGAAGGTTCTTCAGCATGAAAAGCAAGTTTATGATATTGCCACCAAGTTTGGGTATGCTTTTCAAATAACTTTTTCACGTGAAGCTGAAAGTGAACTGTCAAGTTAAAAATAGGATTACCATATTTTTATAGTGATTACTGTGTAGCTGTGTTTTCAGTTTACTGGTTTTAAGTGGCAATAATTAGTTACTGAATGCTCCCTTTGGTTAAATATGGCTTCTGCTCTTTCAGATATATAGAAGCTTCTAAAAAGACTGATTACAGATACATAGCACTCTCTTGTTCTTAGAAGCCGAGAGCTAAAAACAAAGGCTTCCATAATGCTCCTGATTAGATAGGTCAGTGAAAGCAAAGCTTTCTTTTGCTTTAGTGCTGTCTTTTTTTTCTTTTTATAATCTGTTCACATCACTTGCAATTTTAGGTTTTTTAAGTTTTGCTCTCATGACCTGTGAGCATACAAGCACACACAAATGCAACACACTTAAAAATGTAGCTACACATATTCCTGTAAATGAACATCAAGGATGTACTATGTCTAGCTCTGTTTCCCCTGTTTTTTAGAGATTTTTAAAGACTGCTATTTTAAGATCTGCATCAAATGTTTTGTTACTGTTTGTCTCTTCAGATTATGGAATGAAATGAGAAATGCAAGAAGTTGTAGGTCTGATCTGAAGTATCTTCTCACTTCTAGTAGAGAAAGTACTGTACTGTTTGCAGCTATTGTAGCACAGCTTGGAGACAGCTAAACTTGCACATAAGTTTGATATTTTAAAAAGTAATACTTTGAGGAGTTATTTTTGGAAATCAGTGACTACTTTGGACAGTTAATTCAATTCTTGTTGATTGCAGTGGCTTGGCAGCAGGAGAAGATAATGGACAGAGAGGATATATGCTGACATTTGTCATCGCTTACCTTCGGGTATGTCAAATTTTGTCTGCCTGCTGAAAATTCTTTTAATAAATATAACAAAACAAATGTGTTTTTGAAGATAATTTCTCTGAAATCTAAGTGCAAGTTGCCTTGCATAATTGGTTGCCTGAAACTTCTACCAGAGGTAGTATCTCTTCCATTTCTGATAAGTGTTTACTTATGGAACTTCATGTGCAAAACACCATAAAAGCATAAATTTGTGTGATTGTTAAGAAAATAGTTTCTAATAAAGGGTAGAGAAAGTTAGGTGGAAGAATTCACTACCAGTTACTGACTAAATTAACTCAGATTTATAATCTACTGGTTGAATAAATGGAGGCTGGAGAGTACTTAAAATACTTATATGCTCACTCCTCTCTTACTCGTCTTTGGACATCTACCTATGGCTGTGACTCAAATCAGAATTCTGGGAGAAATGGACCTTTATGAATTGCTGCAGCTGAGATTTTTTTCTTTTCTTTTTTTTTTTTTTGAGTAGTATGGATATCCTGAGTGCAAGATCTTATTTGTCTTTTATAGTCAGGGACAAATCACTCTATTTCCCTTTATTTCAGCAGGCTCTGTGTAAAATGGGCAAACTCTCTGTCTTTATTCTACTTAGATAGGAATTATGTTCCAAATCAATATTTCTACTAGGTATTATGTTGATTAGCACAGTGGAGTTCTTGGCTTGATGCTGCAGTGGTACAAATATTTGATCAGTATAGGCATACTGACAGTCTGACAAGTTGTCTCACTACAGCTATGACATCAAAATGTTCGTCATCAGCGTCTTTGAGGAGCTACCCTGTTTCCGTAATGCTAAAGTAAAGTTACTGGGACAGATGGGTGTTTTCGCTAAAGAGGCTTTGTGTTTCTCATACAAACTAACTCTAGTTGCTCAACTGTTAGCTGTGTAACATGCACTGGATTCCCAGATGTTGATGCTGAATGTTACTGATAATTTCCTTTCTCTGTTTATTAGGACCTGGGCCTGGATTACTACGTAATAGGAGAATCATTTGAGACATCTGTTCCTTGGGATAGGTAAATCGTGATTATTCTTTAGCCTTGCTTAAAACTTGTACTTGATTTTTTTTTTCTTTTTTTTTTTTTTTACTCCTAACTCATGCTTGCTCATGGGAAAACTTAATTTAATTTAGGCCTTATCACATAGCCCCCAACAGACACGTGCCTCAAGCCTTGAATCTAGGTGTTCTGGCTAAAGTCGCTAGTAAATTACATTTCAGATTTTTGTAAATGCGATATAGACAGGCATTCAATAATATTTCTACTCAGGTTAGCTTACTGTAACAAAGTCAGGACTTGCAATTGCCCAGTTTAGGCAGCTGGACAATGGTGGCAATGATTCTGTTGTGTGATGAGCGGCCACATGTGTGGAATCAGCAGTGTATTTCAAACAAGTTTGTAGTGAAGACCAAAAACCCCAAACTTAAACTTACTTAAATGAGCTCTTTTCTTTCCTGGTGTCGTGGTTTGGGCCCCTGGTGATGCAGGGAAATGGAAGAACTGGAAAGATTTTGCCCAAGATAAGTTTTTCCTAAGCTTATTTTACCTGTTAGCTATGGTTGAGAAACACTTGACTGCAACACAATTGTAATATATGAAATTTTGGATGTTTCTGTCCGTTTGGTAAGCCAGGAGCCTCTTATGCAGGATATTAAGTGAATTCAATCAAAGATTTACAGCATTTAGTGCAAAGTGGAAAGTTTGCGAAGTGTGATGACTTAAGCTGGCAAGCCTGTATCCTCGTTATGGAATTTAGTGACAGTGGTACATTCCAGCCTCTGCTTTGAAGATTGGAGTAGTATCTTAAATGGGTGGCAGAAACTTGAGGACAATTTTAAAGTAAAATTGCTCTTTACTTTAGCTTTATAGACCTTGATGTATGCTAACTGTTTAGTCACCAGTTTGTTTTGCCTCTCCCTCATTTCGGGAGAGAATGACTTTAAGAAAATATTTGAAATTGTTCGCACCAAAGCAAAAAACTTTAAAAAACTTTTTCTACTTTGTCTCAAAAGAACTTTGTAACTTTCCGTAAATCAGGCAATTGCCTTGATCCTGACTTGTTGAAGGTAATCAAAAGAAATATCTAGCCTTACTTGCTTATTCACTAAATGCATAAATCTCTTATGTATTATTTCTGTCAATATGCAAGGTAGTTTTAAATGTGTAAAAGGTCTTAAAAATCTGAATTGTATAGTATAACACCATAATCCTTTGGAGAGCCTGTTTTTCAAATGATCATTTCTTCAGTTACAAAAATTTCTTTCAATTGTTCTAGTACTTTGGTTGCACCTGGGTCTGTCCTGGGAGGAAAGGAGTGGGGGATAAAATAAGTATGGCTTGTGACAAGGTTTAATAGCTCATTGCTGTATTAAAGCTATAACATTTCAAGCTGGCAAACTAATGTACAGCTTGGAGTATCTCCAGTTTTGGCTGTGCAGCATGCCAAAGGTATGGAATTAGCAGAGTATACAAGGTCTTAGAGTTCTCAAGTGTTGTACAGTGAGCTGTATTTGTCAACTACTTTGCCAAAAGTTTCAGGCTGTTCTGAGAAAGTAAGTAAAGACATACAGAAGTGGGTAACCTGCGCTTTCTCTTGAGCACTTTTGACTCTTAGTCCTTATGGAAAAGACTTATGTAAACTTGCTGTTCAGGAGAAGTAAGGAAAAAGCAGTACTAGTGAAGTCTTGATGATGGCTACTTTAGTCTTAGAACAAGATCTAAACTGCTTAAAACAGAAGATTGCCTTCTAGAACCAGTTCTATTAGATTATACTTTTTTCTAAGATTACCAAAGCTGAAGTTGTGTTATTTAGGAAGTTGTATAAAATGGTATACTAAGATTTTATGTTTTAATGTGTTTTCTGTTACAGAGTTCTGGACCTTTGTAGGAATGTAAAGGAAAGGATATTAAGAGAATGCAAAGAAAAGGGTGTCCAGTTTGCTCCTCTCTGCACCTGCAGGTAAGCTGTGCAGCAACTTAATAATTTTTCTTAAATCTTTGATTAGTAAGAAAACCAAGGAAGAGGTTATTAAACTTGCTAGCTATTAGGTAAAGTGCATCTATGCATCTATTAATGACATTACAAATACTAATAATCTTGAACTTCCTCTTTAATGTGCAAATGGATTACATGTAGGAGAGTGAGTAGTTCAAGGGACTAGTAGCACTCAATTACTCTTGATACTTACACTTGATGACTTTACATAAGAAATATGTAATGACTTATTTAAGAGCTTCACTTCTTGGTCAGAGCATTGCATCACATTTCATATGAGCAAAACAGATACAAAACTATTTTTCAAAAATGCTACCTTTTTAGATAAATAAGCTTATGAATTGTGTAATGTCATATAGAGGCTGGCTTAATACCATAAAGCTTTGTTTGTAATGCAGTTCTCTTCAACAGGGTGACACAGACTTACGATGCAGGTGCATGTGTCTACTTCTACTTTGCCTTTAACTACAGAGGAATTAGTGATCCTATTCATGTCTATGAACAAATTGAGGTAATGTATGTAAGAACAGTAGTTAAGGGGAAGAGGGAGAAGCTTATGTCCTGTAATAATATATAATGAACCCATTGGTCAGTCTAACTGAATTTTGCCGGAAAGATCTCAAAAGTCTGTTTGTGAAGCTTTGATCATTAGCCGCTAGGGAAAGAGGTGCCTTCTAGTAGTGTACCAAGTAGAGAAAAAACTGCAGGGTGACTACTTTAGACATCAGTAAATGAACACTTATTACTGAAGTACAGGAAAGCTTGAGCTGGCGTAGGTTCAACTGGAGATGGCAAAAACAAAACCCAAATCCATGGTAAACAAGGCTTCCTTAGTGCCATTAGTTACAAAGCTACTTCTTTCACTTAGTACTCAATTAGTCTTTAAAATACATGGTAAAACTATCAAGACCATACCTTATTAATAGTGGTGCTTGTAGGGAATGGCTTTCCTTATGCCTTTTGGTTTGTATGCAAAGCTTCAGCACCAGAAAATTTCTAATGGGACTACGCAGAAATATTCTGTATCTTATAACTAGGATAGCATTCTGTTCATCCTTGTTCTTTGGAAATTTCTCTTCAGCTGGATGATCAGATGTGAAGTTTTATCTACAAGTTCTGAGGCTTCTGTGCTGGTGAAACTGGGGCACTGGAGGAAGTAATACTTGAGTGCTTATTTAATGAAACTTTATTAATACTTAGATATTGCCATTTATTGGAATTAGTTAGCAGTGTGATCATCTGGATGCATGTGTTCCATTGTAGGTGACTAAATTTAACCTAGCAAAGTGAGTTTGCCAACCCAGTACATGCACTCTGTGGCAGACTGAGAAAATCTCTAACTGCATAGGTATGGTTATATACATTATTCCTAAAAAAAAAAGTACACTTTTTTGAAAAAACACTTAATGCTTCTGCTTAGGGAAGCTTTTTTGTTACAGCCTTCTAATCTATCTTACTGTTCATAGTTACAGTTGGATGGGGAAGAAAATTCTAGAGCTTGAAAATGTTCAAATACTTCATAACATAAAAATCTTCTGTTTTCTGCCACAAACTTCACCTGTGAAAGAGCTGTCAGTTGTAAAGTATCTCATGTCCACAGCTGGAATCTTGGAGATCAGGGTCTGAACTCTGGCCTGAATAGAGATCTTGAATCACTCTGGGGAGCGTGTTTTCAAACTACTTTATTGCCATTTCCTTCTCAGTAGGCAGTTAACCATCTTCCAGACAAACATCCCAGACACTAGACTGTTTTAGTTTTGACAAGGGGGAAGTGATCCAGAATATTCCATTCTGGAATAATAGATTTGTATAACAGATGCTGATTTAATGTCTTGGTTTTAACAATGTCTCTTTGGAAAAACACCACTTCTATTCAAGTCTGCAGATAAATGTAAATGTTCACCTGTATTATGTACTGTATTTATTTCTGAAACTTTGTACACCTGTGTAAATGAGTGTGACAGCAAGTATTTCTCTAAAACTAAACATCCTGTGTGTTTGCCATTGTATAAATACGCCATTTTTCCAATTTAGAGGGCTGCTAGAGAAGAAATACTTGCCAACGGAGGAAGTCTGTCACATCACCATGGAGGTAATGTTCTCAGTCTGATATTAATCTCTTTGATACTGCTAAATATTCATGAGTACATAAAATAAATTGTAATAGAACTTTGGAAGATATTTCATGGGCATTAACTTGAAACTGCTGTTGGAGGGGTGGGAATCTTCTTGTACTCTTTCTAGATACTTCTCGCCTGTTCTCACCAGACTTCCAGGGGAAGTGTCCCTAGATGTGATTTACTTGAAGTCAAGTCACACCGTGTGGGGTATTTATAAGCATCAGCTTCAGACCTTTGACAGGGAGTCTACAGGCTGTCTGGGAACGGAAAAATGTAGTTGATTAGGTCATCTTAAGCAGCTTCCACTGAACCTTTTGTTAAAGGTATACTTGGTTACAAAGACCTCCATTAAGTTCCATAGTTTTAAGACAGTTTAGTGTCCCTTGTGGCTAGGTGAATGCTGCTGGTACATAATTGTGGATCACTTAGTGGAAGTATCTGCATGAAAGAGCTAGTGACTTTAAATTGGACTGTGTTGTGATCTGCCATTTGATGCAATAATTGACGTTATTACTGGCTTGCTGTCTGCTGACTTTTCAATTTCCTCTCTTGGAGTTTGGGAATTACTTGCCCTGAGTCACTACCTTCTTTACTAGCTATTTTGTGCTTTAGTATTAAAAGCTCATGTCATGTATAGGTGATATACTTCATGTATCTGATGCTTTATATATGCTTTCCCTAAATATCTAGGTAGCAGAATTGGATTTCGGGTATCCTGTATGATCTTGGATGTCAGGAATACTTGTTGTGAAGTCAGTTTGATTGTGTAGCTAGCTTCTTTAAACTGGTTAGCTTAATGCACTTCTTTTCTACTTTCTTGGAGAATTCTGTTGCTAGAGATAAGAGCAAACTGGATTAAAATTTTGTAATTCTAAGAAAGCTCTGTGTAGGGAAAACTGAAGGGCATAAACTATGCTTTAAAACATGTTGGTGACTTCCTGGACTAGCAACTTTCAGCTAGGGCTGTTCTCTGGCATCTAGCTCTGTGGCAGAAACCGGACTTTGAAAGGCTATTGAAAGACGTGTAGGTGATGATAACAGGAGTGAAAACAGTTTTAGTATTTTTTAACGTGCTCTTACTGTCCTCTAATTAAATCTTTAATATGGTGATATAGTGGACTGGTTAACTCTTGCACATGTGATGTGGAATTACCCCTTAGATGTACTATTGTGCTCTCCCCTGCTGTGGCAGCTGTATTTTACTGTGAGTAGCATTTCATCTATTAACTCGTGTGCAGCTGGAGCTTGTCATGTGTTTGGATGTATTTGTCCTCACCACATGAAACCTTGCTTACAGCATATGTTGAACCAGAAAAAAATTCTTACGTAGCACTTTCAAACCCTTTGCACACTTGAACTTTGAGTCCACGGACACAAAAAACTTGATTTCTGTTAGACTTTTTATGCTCCTGTTGTATGCATGACTGCCTCTTACACTGAAATATTTTCTGCTTTAAGTGGTTTTGTCTGGCAGATCATTGTGTACAATATTAAAGATCCATTTTTTTCCAGTTTTTAGTAGATGGGCTGCTGAGAATTAGTATGATAGTATCAGTTTTATTTACTGACCTTCAGGCCTTGTCAGTCTTAGCACTGCTAAGACTGGTCTATTGTGTGGGGTAAAAGAAAATACTGGTGCAATTTCTTTTACTATTTGTCTTGTAATTGTGATTAATAACAGTTGTTTTCACTATCTGGAAGCAGACAGGCTGGTTTGTCTGCCTACAATCACACTGTGATAAATGGAGCTATTTTAACTCTGGTTTTGTGTATCAAAGAAAACAGATGTAGTCTGGGACTTGAGGCTATAGGAAATACAAAGCCTGCTTATGTCGATCTCCGTACGCTCCTTGAGTGAAGAAGTGGTCATATATGACAATTTGAGATGTGTAAAGCTCTAAATTATTTTACATTTCGGGAAGTATTAACTGCAAATGAACACGTGGCTACAATCTATAAAGAGAACTGAAATCATTATACATTTAACTTTATGAAGAATGACTTCAGAAAGACTTCACTTTGGTTTCTATTTTAATGTCAACATCTCTTCTCTCTTCCCCTCCTCCAGGCTAATGAAAAATATTGTCGCTTTTAGGCAAAACTCACATAAGGCAGCAATACTGTGAGAAGATCTGCCTCCCCCCACCCCCACCCTCAATGAGATTTGAGACTTAAAACTTGTAAGAGGCATAACTTTTATTTGTTAATGGATTATACAAAAGATCACAGCTTGCAATATGTAAGAACAGCAGTGTTCCAACAAAGGAATTACAGAAGTGTATCAATACCACCATTGTACAGCAAGCATCTCATGGACACAAGAAGTTGTAGCAAAGCCAGACATATGCATCTGTGTAATGAATTTATTCTTTCAATGAAACAATTACTTGTATTTTGGGGTAGAATATCCAGATTTTTTTGTTCTTATAAATCTGGATGTCATTTCTGTTGTACTTCTTAAATTATCTAGTCAAATTGTCTCTTTTTTTGAAGTCTTTCTCACTCTTGGCTTTAAATATTTAAATGTAATTGGTAAGTGTCAGGGGGAGTTCAGCCATTCTCCAGAATTTAATCATTCATCAGAAACTGATCTTATAGAAGAGATTATCTTTTATTTAATGATCGTGGCAATCTTGCCTGAATGTGGTAGGTCTGTTTCTCACTAAATTCCGTATGAGCAAACTGCTGAAAAGCTTCATAGTGAATCTAAAGTAGTTTCTCATGTGTGACTCTTAAGTGGTTTCTTTTGTCTTCTTCCTCCCTTTTAACTAATGCCATGACATAATTTGTGACTCAGTAAGTTTTTGAAAGGTATTCAGGAATTAGATATCCTAGCTGTAGCATTCCGTGTCTTTGCCTTTATAAGATTTTACAGTCCTGATTATAGTTTTCACCTTACCTTGACTATGTCCTGCTCTTAGAAAGGGATAGTGCACATCTCTGAACAGAGCTTTAATCATTCTGCTTTTCTGGACAGTTTCTGTAGATCTAAGAATCATGTAAGTAAGGGTTGCTAGGGCCACATTTCGCTTCTAGAAATGTTGTGTTGAAAAAGCAACATTAGGTAGGATGACTTCTTAAATTCCTGTTGCATGAAGTATATGCTTTTTTATATATATAAAATATGTGCTGAGGAAGTAGGTATGATAAGATATGGTATATAAATACAACTATAACCCTTTTGGGGTATAGCATCAGGAGGAGTTGGAGGACCTAACTAGATTTGGGGCTGATTCCTTCTGTGTTACAAAGTTAAACCCTCATGTGAAGCATTGTAAAAAATTTATGATAGATTATTTCCCTTGCACAGAATGTTCTAACTAAAACTGGTTACTTAAGGAAGCAATTATCAGTTTATGGGTTTGGGGAAAATAACCCCATTTAGCCACTTAACATAATAGAACTAATTTTCTTCCCCTTTCTAGGCAGATTAACTAGAATAAAGATTAATGTAGCCTAAGCTCCACAGGTTTAGGTGTATCAATTTCCTGGCAGTTTATGTAGGAAAACTTAAAAAATAAATAAATAAAGCAAAGAAAAAAAAAGCCAGAACCCATGCTAAAAAAAATAAACACTAAAACCACAAAATAGCCCAACAATAACCAACCCTAAAAAAAACCCCAAACCACCAACAAGCCCTGCAGCTTATTTGCATTCAGTTGTATGCTTGATATTGCAATTCATTGCAGTTATTTAACATCATTAAGAGCCTGTGGCTTAAGCTATACATTGTAGTAATTAATCCACACAAACTACAAAATCTGGAATTCTAGAATTCCCTTATGGCAGGCATTGGACTCATTCTTTTCTCCTCTACAGAGGAAAGTATCTTCTTACTTTTAAGAACTGTAGACCGATCATACTTCATCTTAAAACCAGAGCTTACACTACTGAGTAGAATGAGTTTAAACTGTGATGCTTATCAAATACAAGTAACCTTATGGAATCACAGAATGGTTAGAGTTGGAAGGGACTTTAAAGGTCATCAAGTTCCAGTCCCTTTGCCATGGGCAGGGACACTTCCCACTTGAGCAGGTTGTTCAAAGCCCCATCCAGCCTGGCCTTAAACACTTCCAGGGATGGGGCCTGGGGTGTTATGTTATTTCACATTAAGTTATGTGAAATATAGCACAGCTGTATTTTCCACCATGGTCTGTTGAAAGTCTTAACAGAACTGTCCTCTTCAGTGCCTTTTCCACGAAATAAATGCAAAGGACTTTCTGATTCATCAAAACTACTGAAGTTGTTTAGATATCAAAATTAAAATGTGTCAGATGCTATGGTGATGGTGTTAATTTTGTTGTAGACTACAGGTCCATTGCTCAATGTACTCCAGCACTACCATGGTATTAGACTAATGCACTGGCATTTCTCGGTGTTTCAGAGCTCTCTCTGGAAATCACATGTTAAGTGATTTCTAAGAGCAGAGAGATGCTTTCCATAGAGACAGCCAGCTTCAGGACAAACATACAATAGCTGGAAGAGCCCCATCCTTCTTATGACCCGTTGCCACTTCTCTTTTTGCGGAGCTGTTCTGCAATAACTGCCTCTTGAAGGTGAAGGGGCTGGAGCAGAGGAAGTCTTAGACCCATGAGCGGTGCCACCAGAGCCTATTTCCCCTGAGACCACACACTGCTGTGTATCTGTTCTGCATGGCTGTAGAGTTATTCCCATCAGCTGCACTAAAACTTCCTTTACAAGACTGTTCATCTGCGCCGAAGTACTTCATATTCCAAAAGTAAGAAAACAATTGCTGCCTGCTGTTTGCTAGCTCCATCCTTAGCAGCCAGATTTCTTGCAGCCATCCAGATGCATTTTCAAAGATGAGCAAGTGTAGCCTTTACGAGCTGGAAAAGCTATATTCCCATTTTATCTTTGTGGCCAGCACGTACATGCTGTCCAACCAGGGCACTTTTCTTTGAAAATTCCTGCACATGGGAAACTTGGCACTTTTTGTCAGCACATATTTGCTTGGTTGGTTTTTTCAAAGGGTGAGTTCTACAGGAGCAGCACAGAGTACAGTCTGTTTTATTCCGTAACAGAATGCACCCTAACAAAAGGGCACTGGAAGCACAAATATCTTTTTCTAATGAAACCAGCTCAGGGTTTGACCAGCATCTGTCAGAACTGGGAAAAGGTTCCTTATTCAGCTCACATGCTTCTCTTTCATGTATGGACTATAATGATAATAAAGTTTGAAAACACTGCAAAAATAGACTAGCTGTTTGACCGTCTCTGACAATTTCTACAGAACAAGCTTCTTGGCTTGCTGATTTGAAGTACTTTGTGCTAAGTAGACTCTCTGTCATGCCAAGGTGTTTGTACCTATGTAATAGCTGGACTTCAGGTTGAAGACTTCTGGCTTTCCAAGAGCGAGTGGTTTAAGGCATTAGACTGCTCGGCACACCTCAGGAACAGGGCACGTGCCGCATGTAAAACTAATTCTGTTGTGCTTCATCTTGACAAATAGTGACCTGCTAAGCTACTACAAATTGATTGTACAATGCTATACTGATTTGAGAACCTTATTATTAATATTATTATTATAGAGGATAGAATCAGGTGAATTTGATCTCGGCTCTTAATTGAGGAAAGTGTACTGGGCTGAGAGCCCGTAAGTGGTAGACTTTTGAATAAAATCAGACTCTGCATTCTTGTGTCAGTTCTGTATAAATGCTTAGAGTTCTAAGAGCAAGACTGCTTCAAAAATTCCTGTATATATCTTACTGATGTGAACAGCAAGAGCCAGGGGCTCAACCTACTGTTATCAAGGGGTTAAAATCTTTTCATTGAACATGTTTGTGAAGGACTGCTGGTAACTGTAGTACAGCTTCTTTTTCTTTCCAGTTCACTAATCAAATGTATGTTAGATTTATTATTGCAAAAGTATAAACCATAGAAAATTTGACAAGATAGATGTGTAAATTATCACTTTGACAGAACTAATGATGCACTTCAAGCACCTTCTGTTTTCCAGCACTTGGTGAGCGACTTCATTAAATATGCAACGACTGTTTGGTGCTGCTCAGACAGTAGTTCAGTTCCTTGTGGAATTGCATTATTACTGGAGGTGTAAAAGAGGCAGGCATGCTAGCTGTTGGGCATCCTGCTGTGATTCTAATGTGCTCCATCTTGTTGGAGCAGTTGTTTGCAGTCTTTTCAGGACAATTACATCCATAACCACAGGACACATTCATTGAAACTATATTACAGATAACAGTTGAGAATGGTAATGACTGTTCTTCAGCTGCTTGTGTGAGTGACTTGAAGTGATGGTCAAGCCACATCAATGCTTCTTTTCACGTAGTAGGAGTAGGATTAAAGTATCCCCAGATAAAATTCAACTAAATCAGCTTGCTCAGACAGTTAAATTGTAGTGATGGTATACTTATAGATGGGCATTTTTTTCTTGAACTGGGCTGCAAAATCCTACCACATAACAAATTCTTTTGTCCTTCAGCAATGATCTTTGCTTTTGACGTGCATGCTGCTAATAGTTGTTTTTAGCACGCTGCAAATTTCGTTCTTCCTCATATTATTTGTTTTTTCAGTTGGCATTGTGACTAGCTCATATTCCTTAAGGTATAAACAAATATACTTTGTTCTCCAGGGGTGTCTGTGTAATTTATTATTCTGATGACAGTTTGATGGTTACCTTGAGAACAGGGCACAAAAGATGGCTTGAATTTAGCTTCAGATACTCTGAAAGCATCTGTCTCTCAAACCCTTTGCTGTATCGCCTTGTACTGACAAATGGGTTGTGTTTAAGGCTGACAAGTTAAATGCTGTAGTGTGTTTAATGAAAAAATGTCCTTTATTTTGAATGATCTGTTAAATCCAGTTGATGACTTGGTTAATTAGTATGTGAACATTAGGCCATTTAACAGGACTATTGTGAGACTAGTGAAATGAGTTCTTAAACGGCTGGTGTTTTAGCTTTGCTTTGTATCTGGTGTGTATTGTGAATATCTGTTTTTACATTGGGAAACTAAGCTCTTATGTAATGGTAAGAGCAATTGTCAGCCCGTGTAAAAGTTTTTAAATGAAATAAGGTGTTTTGTTGACTTGGAACTAAGCTTTAAGCCTTCTCCTTAGAAAACAATTTTTTGCTGTTGAAGCCCATACGGTTTTAAGTTTGGGTTATGCTTTCATTTTAAAGCAATCAGGAGAAGTGGCGTTCTGCTTTTTAGTAATCTCCACTTCCGTTTCCTACTTTGGCTTTCCTAGTTTGGTAGCTTTTTAAAAGTTACTACCAATTCCTTATTTTAACAGAACGTGCAATTTCAGCCTGAGCTTCATCTAAATTTCATAGTTTCTAAAGAAAGTAGACAGTGTGGAACACAGTCTTCCTCTGGGAGTATGCTGAGCTTAATGAGCTTGATAGTCTGGTGGGCTCAATAAATCAAATAAAGCAAAACATTTCTCATTTTTGAATAAAAGCATTTATCACACAGTGTTTATTCATTCATGGTCACAAGATTGATTGGCTCCTAGAATCCTGCCATATATTGAAACACTTTGTTTTTGTTTTTCCAGTAGGGAAATTGCGGAAGCGCTGGATGAAGGAGAGCATCTCTGATGTTGGCCTGGGAATGCTGAGATCTGTTAAGGAATATGTGGACCCCAATAACATCTTTGGAAACAAAAATCTTTTATAAAGCCCTGCACAACATGATGTACTAAAACTTCTTCAAAATTACTGTTGAAATTCCTCCACTTTCATTGTATTGATATCCCAGTAATCAAATATAACATAGACTAAACCTTAAAAACTAGTAACTTACATTGATTTTTTTTTTTCTTTTGCCACCCCTCTCTCTAATAAAGTTCAAACATCACTGTTAATGTTTATGGATTTTTACTTACAAAGCTCTTAAACTCTTAAACAATCCACTGGGAATGAAGTGTATTACCAACCGGGAAATGCAAATTTGGTTTTCTAAGTTTGGTCAGGCAACACAGCTGACTATTTGCAGTACTGGATGCTGCCAGATGTTCCTAGCTAAAGCATCCACTGCAAGGAGAACAAAGACTGACAACAGTGTTTTCTACAGAAGCAGCTGCTCAACCCAGCCTCTTCCTACAGAAAAGCTGCCAGGAGACAGATGAGAGACCGCCAAGGAGTATTTTACTGTGCTGAAGAATCAAGTACATAACAGACATGTAACCAGTGAATGCCTAAAGTACAAATGTAGGCTTCAATCAACAGAGACAACGTAAGTCAAACTACTTCTAAAAACACAGTAGTCTCCCACTGTAGTACACAATTGAGCTGTTCTGAGTTGTATTTGCATTGCTGGGATAATCTTAATTGTAGGTCAGTCATTAAGTTTTGTACAATGGACATTTCTCACTGTATGTTGAAAACAGGTTTGTAAAAAAAACTTTGCCTTCATCTGTACTTTAGTCCTAGCGTGTATGGTTTTTGCTCCTGTTTTGTTTGTTTTGCAGAGACAAAATATCTTTTTCAGTAAAAAAGTTTTGGCTATTCAAATGAAACTGCCCAGCACTGTCTTTTGAAACAATCTCAACAGTTTAATAAAACACTTAAGTAGACAACATACTGTCATCCTGAAAGTGAGATTTCCCATTTTAGTTTTGTACAGTTTCCTATGGCCTTTATGAATCACTTACTTATTTCACTAATAGCCACAATTTTAATTGTCCATTTAACTTTAAAAAAAAAAAAAACAAACCACAAACAAAAACACACAACATATATTCTTGATCAGTATCGTGTGAGAGTAAGCATTTTTACATTGAAACTTGAATCTTAATCAGTAAAACTAAAAGTATTGTGTCAATACTCATGATCCATTTTTAAGGTGGGTTCTTTTCTTAAATTATCCGACTTTTTGATAATTAATGTATGTGATTGCATAGGATAGAAAAAAATACAGACTATCCTTTGAGGACTCTGTCTCTAGCCAACTGCTTCACAGCTCTGTAGTGTCAGTTTGGACACGTATTGGTAGTGCTGTTGATGAGGAGACAAAAATAAAATTGCATTTTTGTTTTTAAACTATTTTAGAATACCGTCTAATTAGCTCCAGTTTGATTATATACCGAAAAAAGTACAAAATGCTTGAAAAATGCTGCATATCAGACAACTTTGAACTAGTCTAAAAATTTTCAATTCTGTAATTAAAATGATCAAAAAACATGAAGACTCGAAAGCATCACCTTAAAATGCATGCTGTCAAGGTACTTACGGAAAATTTTTTATGATCTACAGGTCATAAAATGGAATGTCAATGTGATATTTGTAGCGCAGCTAGATTTATTTTGAATGGTCTTTGCTTCGTAACATTTCAACATAATCTACTCTTTTGTATTTTGGGTTTTGCCCTCAGTTCATTTTTCAGCAGCAAAGTTCAATTTTCAGCCAAAACAATAGGAAAGTTACTCTTCACACTGTGGTTAAATGTTCCTTGGGTACACAGCGGTGTCTCAGCAAAGAGAATCTGTACCTGTTTATGCAGAGGATTTCCTCAGCTCACATGCTGCACGAGGGTGACTATGTGGCCACAGCTGACATCTTGCTGATGACGCCTGTAGAGACCTTTCTAGGAGCTGGTGAATATGAAGGGTGTTTGTGCCTCAGTGGCAGCATATGTCTAACTATGAAGAATCAATTTTGAAGGAAACTATGTGAAGTCTTTTTGCAGAATGACAGCACAAACAGAACTAAAAGAAATAGTCATAGCTCAGTAATACCAGTCTCTTAAGATTTTGGCTGAAAGTACTGCACAGCTCTACACTGTCCTTTCTAATTCTTAATTTTCTGACTGTGGTTTCCTCACCCCTTTATTTGTACTGAAACTGCACAGGCAAAAACTCATACATCTTCTGTTTCTAACCTTTGAATAGCCACTGGCTTCTGAAGTGATTTAAAATGCAGTAAAAATTTTTACTGCATGTCAGTTGTCCTGCGGGAAGGTGAAATAACAGGCATGCGTCCCAGAGCAATCTCTCTGGATAGCTCCGAGGAAAAGATTAACTACAAATGTAATGGATATTTTTTTCTAATGGCCACCCTATTGCTGTCTTCCTAAATATTTTTCCATCCTATGGAGGGGTCAGAGCTTTAGTGAAAGTGCAGTTGAAATGCATTATTGGTTGTCTTTAATTTCACATTTAAATTCTTAATGAAAATAGAGAAGCGTAGTGCAAGTTTAGAAGACCTAGATACACAGCGATCCTTACCCATTTAAAAAAAATTTTCCCTTTTCTAATACTAAAGTCTTCCACCACTATTCATTCTGAATTCTCTACTTTCTAAAGGCTTCACTTCCCCTAGCTCCAGCCTGATCAGAAATGGAGTTTGATCCATGCACGTCAGAAGCATATCTTGGCATAACGCATTACTTTTTCATTTGCTTGACTATTTTTGCCATAAATTACAAGTTTTAATTAAGCTTGTCATAACTTCCAGTTACAGTTTCTGCTCTCTTTGAAGGAGGAAAGGTGCAGAGTGAGTAGGACTTGACTGCAAAATGTCTTCACGTTAGATAGGCTTCTACAAAAGTTTTATAAAAGAAAGAAGAAAAGCTCTTAGAAATTGATCCAAGTTCTAAATCATACAGTCAACGAAAAATGTCTCCTCTTGACTTGACTCACAGTATATTGATTGAGTTAAAGATGTCATCTTTGCCTTACAGCTGTGAACGGAGGCCAGGCCAAATAGTTCTTCCGTAGCAATGTTAATTAACTGAAACCAATTTCAAAGGCAGGGTTACATTAGCACTGAAATCCAGAAAACACAATTGCTTCTCAATCTTGGAAATGTATGTTTATCAAGGTTGTAATTTAACTTTCTGCAAATAAAGCCAAACAGCGTTTGTCATTTTAGTGTGAGATTAACTGTAAAACTTCAGTTGTAATGTTAAGAGATTATAGAACCTTATATTATTAATAAAAAGAAAATGGGCCTAAACAATTATGTGTTTCTGTGCTGAAACTAAACAAATACATTATGCTAATTTACTGTCTTTGGTTCATTTTAATTTGGTGGTCAACTCTTACCTAAGGAAAACCATTGGGAAGGCTTTGGCACTTGCAGAGAGAAATGAGATTAAATTTGTAAATATATGCTAAAGAAACTCTGCTTTTCTGTCCCAGGTAAAGTGAAAAAGTAAAATGAGGGGATGTCAGCAAAGGAAGGGCAAAACAACACCTGAACAGCAATCAGCTTGGTTCAGAAATTTAATTTCCTTAGTATTCCCTGTTTAGGCAGCAGAGGGACTACATTCAGCTGCTCTTGGAAAGTTCTTTCGGTACAATGCAGGAGCATCCCTTACCATCCTTTGCTTCCCCATATGCCAAAGACCTGTTGCATTAAGTTATTGGAACATGTATGTAGTGTCCTGCGGTTACACGCGCGTCTCATTTAAAACCTTGTTACAGGTTCTGGAATCTGCTTGGAAGTTCTGTGTGCAAGAATGTACTGCATGTGGGCAGAAGAGATTTCTCAGTTATCTGCGTTATTGCTGTAAAGTGTTTATACCCTTTAAGGTAAAATGGCTGAAATTACATAGTGCTTGAAAGAGCTGTTGGATTGTCTTATGTTGATGCAGCTTCCTCAGTGAGTATTATTCAAAACTGCGAAAGTCAAAGTATGCAGGGGATAGGGGAAGTAATGTTATGGTTTAATTTGTAGAACTATAACCATCTTTTTCAATATTACACAAATATTTTTTGTGTGTGTTTGTTCCTAGGAAGGAGAAAACTAATCTGTCAGTCAAACATTTTATTTGTTTCTCTTCAATTAACAGCATAAAAATGCAGTGGTTTTACTTAGATCCAAATAGTCTAAATTTGAAGGAGATATTAGATAATGATGTGTTTGTCTCAGGATGACAACTGGATTCTATCACTGTTCCCTTTGTCTAAGTAAGTTTTTTAAAAAGTTGGATTTGAACTTGCAGCTGTGTAAACACTATGGGTTCACTGTTCAGTAGTCCCGACACTGACTCACAGTTCCACATCACCTTTACCATAAATCGCTGTCTTTCCCTAGGCTCTTTATGGAGACCAGAATTGGCAAGTGGTGGCTTTGTGTTCAGCTTTCAGGTCTAAGCAGAGGTGGTCAAAGATATTTTTCAAAAATGTTTGCCATATTGTCTTTTAAAAATACTATTGCACTCACTTTGAAATTATAAAGTCAGTTTTGAAAATGTGTGTGATCTAATACTTTACATCTTACTGTTATTTGCAATCTTTGATAATATAGGTTGCAACAATAGTTACCTCTACTGAAATCCCGTGAAATGTTTCATTTGTGAATTTGTTTTTGCACTAGGGAAAAACAAAGCATTGGACTTTTTATGAATGTTTAATTTTGATTCTGAATAAAGCTGAATTTCTTTCAATTGACTGTTCGGAAAGTTTGAGGAGCATTCAGCCTATTTCTACCTTCACGGTAGTATGCAATAATCCTCAGGTATTGGGATTTAACAGCTTTAAAATGAATTTATTTATTGTAGTGCTATAAAGTATCATAGCAGCCTTCCAAAGGGTAAAATGGAAGTCTTGATCACAGCAATGAAGCTGTAGGTACACAAAAAGATGACAGGACAGAACCCTATGATGTGATTGTAATCATGCAAAGTTTAAGCTGATGCTTCTAGAACTTCAGATCAAAACAGGAAGTGAAAAATTACTTTGTTTAAAAATAACGTTTGAAAATTAAACTAATGATGAAGAATGTCAAATGATTGTCACCGCTTTGCGATACCATGTGGCTTGTGTGGCTGACCTCCCAAGATACAAAATATGAAGTGTATGGTCTCAAGACAGGGCCTTGATAAAGCTGCTCCTTTTTCAGGCTGCTGGATGTCCTACGGGTGGCAGAGACTCTCTGAGCATATGGACACCTGGTGTGGCTGTTGCACCAGTCACTGCTCATTCGGCAACATGATATTCAAAGCCATTTGAAGACAATGAACGGCACCGGTGTTACGTAGTCAAATGAAGTTCAGCAAATACAGAAAAGATAAAAAGGGCAATTAGCTAAGTTGTTGTTCATGAATTGGTTATTGATAATTACATTGATATATGCAGTCCTGACTAGACATGAGCCCGAGGACGTGGCAGTAAGGAGAAGGCACAAACACAGCCGCTGACCTTTCTCCCTCAGCCCGGGCAGCAGCCCGCAGTGTTTCCTGTCTCGCTCTGTTCCTGCTGCTGCCGAGCAGGAAATCCTGGCTGCCCAGAGGCGAGGGTTAAAAGCCCTGCTGAAACATGAAGTGACACACATGCTCACCTAGCAAATACAGAGCAGCTGGGTAAATACATGTAGAGTTGAGGCCATAAAAGCTGGTCATTAAGGAAAGTAAATCTGGCTAATGTTAGAAAGCGAATGCAAGGAAGACGTGGGCGAGCTCAATGCAGCATGAAAATCTCGGGTTTAGAATGACACATGTTGACAAGACACTGACCACACTATGAGCTTAGAGCATAGTCTCAAGTGTGTTTAAAATTTGTTCCTGGACTTACTTAGGGCAGAATTCTGGGTTTAGCCCCAATTTGCTAGGAAAAGCAAGGCAAATGCAATCTCTGCTGCTTAGCCCTGAGCTGGGGCTGTCCAGCTTGAAGAAGAGAAGGCCCTGGAGAGACCTTACAACAGCCTTCCAATATCTGAAGGGAGCCTGCAGGAGAGCTGGAGAAGGACTCTTTGTCAGGGAGTGTAGAGATAGGATAAGGGGTAACAGTTTTAAATTGGAAGAGGGGAGATTTAGATTAGATATTAGGAAAAGAATTCTTTCCTTTGAGGGTGGTGAGGCACTGGAACAGGTTACCCAGAAAAGTTGTGCGTGTCCCATCCTTGGAAGTGTTTAAAACCAGGCTGGATGGGGCTTTGAGCAACCTGCTCATGGCAGGGGGGTTGGAACTCAATGATCTTTAAAGTCCCTTCCAACCATTCTATGATTCTATGATAGTTTGCTCCTCATTCTTCTGCCTTTGTCCCCACCAAAGCTTTTGAGCTTGGTGAACAGCTTTAGTCAAATAAGATAGAAGCCTCAGTGTATTAATTTCTTGCAGGATTTTGTGGAAAATCCCAACCTTATTTTGGACAGGCAAGCAAGATAAAAGCTCAACTCTTGTTAATATTAGAGAATCCACAAGGTAAAAACCCAAATGTTAGTTAGTGTTCATCCACTTCACGCGGTCAGTGAGCTCTTCCTTGTGGTTCTTCTTGGACCCTTAAAATACTTTGATGAGTGGGTCCACCACAAGGCAAACCTGGCTTGCTTAGTATTGCTGCTTCTGGAAGTACAGGACAACACTTTTCTTCCAGTCAGTTTTGTTTTTGATAGAGATTTTCATAATAAACAAAGGTTTTGTTTTTCTTTGCTCATGCTTGTAACTATATTATGGCCAATTTCTCAGTTGTGTTCAGTTTTGCAGGTTAGCACATTCTAGCACAGGAGCATGGAGAACAGAATCTGCTGGTTTCCTTGAGATTGCATTGGAGCTCAGTTTATACATGCAGAAGTGCTTCAAATGGACTGTAGTTGGTAGCCTTTTCCTTAGGAAGTGAGATCCCTTTACAGCATGGCTTTAAAAACAGTCTGCAGGGAACAAGAACAAGCTGTGAAAAGGCATTGGGAAGACAGAGAAGTGGAAAGAGCAGAGACGTTGGAAAAAGAGAACAATAAGTTGGGTCTGTATGTGTCTTAACAAAGTCCTGGCCATTCTCTTGATGAAGAGCTGTGCTACCTTTACAAGCACGGGTTCTTTTCATGTTGTTACCCAGTATGTAGTTGAGGGTTTACTGGAGAGGAGCGATTGCTGCTCAAGGGGCAGTGGAGACAGGCTTTTCCTCCTGTGCAGTGCAAAGGTTAGCATTGCAACCTGGAAGGCAGAGGCTGTCCATCTGCAAAGCTTCAGCAGGCAGCGCAGCCCATCAGCACATTTAATAAGAACTTCTTTGTACAACTTCACCTGTCTGTTGCTTGACTTATTGCTAATGAAATAGTGACCAGGAAGCAAAGAGAATTGCTAACAGGGAAAACAGAGCAAGGGCAGTGCAAGCCAGTGTCTTGTGTGTATGACTAAATTACACTGAAATGAACATCTGGCAGCAACAGCCAGGCAGAAGGGACTAGGTTGCTATAGAGAAACAATAAATTTAGGACAGTAACAAATCTGCTGCCTTGGTTACAATTTAGTATGTTTTTAAGGCCGATGAGAGGAAATCACTATCTCTTCATTTGTGGAGCTGTGTGCTGCTCTGCAGACATGAATAAAACATGACATGATTTCCTGTTCTTTTCAGTAGCTCCTGTAAGACTCCCCTACATAGCAGGGCTTGAGTAGTCAGCCTTCAGGTGTTAACAGCTGAGCATTTGTGGGCTGCCCTGCTCAGCCACCCCACAGGCCCGCTTTGGGTCCTTCCACCCACCTCTACTGCAGTGTGATTTACATTACCAAAAGCAAAACTATCTTTGTTGCTGTTGCAAAAAAAGAATAGGCTGATTATTATCTGCTCCTTCAAAAAGATGATGGAAGAACAAAAGTGTTCATTTAGTTCCCTTTTCTTTTGTTTGCTTTAAATCCATATGCCGATATGTGACAACTGTGTAACACAGCAAAGTTAAAACAGCTGTGAGGGGCAGGGTAGGGAACCTTGTGATAAATGATGCATTTGTGATGAGTTACACCACTGCAGAGACACTACAGCAATCAGCAAGACCTTCAGCAGCTGGAGCACAACTACTTACCACCGATGTTAAATGCAAATTCCCTTAAGAGTGAGGCCAGCAGGTTGTATAAACAGAGGGACCAGTGCCTAGGAGGAACTGTGCTCACATCTATGGGCCCCTGCATGCAGAGGTGTGTTTGGTGCTGGTGCTTATCATCTTGAGTCATAACCCTCCTGTTACACTTCTACGGCGAGTCTGAATAAGGAGATTTACTCCTTGCTCACAAATAAGGACTTCAAAGACACAATGCTTGCATGTGCTGCCTCCTGGGAAGTAGCTGGCTGGGGAGTTGGGTACTGGGACAGCAGGGGTTTTTTCATCTCCCCCCAGCTGGGCTGCCTGGGCATTCAACACGTGGAGAGCTTCGCTGCCTCACAAGAAACTGTGTTTGTTCTCTGCCCTTGCAAACGCCTGCCATTTTATGCCAGGTAAAATGCTTTTCTTGCTCTTGCTGTGCATATTCTGGTCCTGAGAGGGGCAGCTTTAGTCCACTGCATGGTTTCCAGCCTTGCCTGAGCAAATCTCACCTGCATTCTCCATGTCACGGGCAAACCTGTCCTAGCAGCCACAGAGGGAAGGTGCTTGGTTCCAGACCAGGACTGTTTGGGCAGAGGAAAAAGAAGCCAGAAACCACTACCTGAGGGCTGCCCTTTTGAAATATGATGTATGGTCAGCCCTTTCCCCACTGCAAATGACTCAACCTGTTTCTCCCCCCTCCCTAGAGATGACAATGAGTTTCAGCTGTATCTTTTATGCCAGGTGAGGAGCAGACTGGTGCACCTGGGGGGAGGCAGGGTTCAGCCCTCACCTGGTCTCCTTCTTCCCTAGCCATGGCAGGTCTGCTGGCTGCTCCAGCCCCTGGTGTGTGGTGAGGCTGGGCTGCAGCCCCTGGGGTGGCTGCTCTCCATAGGGCAGCATGGCCAACCAGAGCAGGCAGGGGCTGGTCAGATTCTCCCTGTTGAGGTAAGAGGATGTGCTTGCCAAGGATGCTAGTGATTTTATTGCCTTCCTGGCAGCTTGCTGATAGTAACATGAGGGCCTTGGAGCAGATGGCTGGCAGGAGTTGGGGGCTGAGGAGGGAGGAATCTGCAGTGGGGTTGCCCTTGGCTGGACAGGGCGCTCTGAGGAAACCCTGTGGTTAAAGGGGCTTGGAGGCGACAGCAGGGCAACAAAGGCTCCCCTACCTGGGTCAAAATGAAGTTGCATGAGGCGCCACCTTGAAGACAGGACCTTGAAGAGGGGTCTGGGGGAGCCCTTGCCCCAGGGCTGGGAGGACCGAGTGTTCCCTGGGGAAACTGGGAGCTCAGGAGAAAACCTGAGTGTGGCAGTGTGGAGCTCAGCTTCCTTCAGGGTGTATCTGTGTGTACGTGGGTTCCCCTTGGCCTTTGCTTATGTTTCAGATGTGTGGAGGCAGGGTTTACCTATGAGTCCTAAATGACTTGAAGAGACTATTTCATTTCTGTGCAGTTATAGTAGTTGCTTATGATAACCATTCTGCAAATCATGTTCTGCCCTTGTCTATAAGCAGCAAACCTGTGTGTATCCAACCTGAATTCACTAGTGGATCTGTGTTCTGTGTGCTGAAGGACTGTGGGCAGTGACCGTTATATGCCTTTGTGCTCTTGATGATTTTTTAGAAGAAAAAAGTATGATCTGAATTTTGCTTGGTATGTTGAGGCTTCTGAAAGCAAGAGTTTTCTGTGGTGCTGCTGTGGATCACTTGTGTATTACTTGCTCTGGGCTTGGCTTTGGTTTTAAAACCTCTTGTGCACCATTTCTGTTGACTTTGAAACATGGGACTGTGAAACATCGACATTCACTCTTACATTTTGGGATGTGAAGAAAGGCTCTATTGCTATTGTTGCTGCTTTTTCAAAACAATACATATGAAAACCAAAAGAATGAAACATTACTGTACAGTGGAAGCTATAACTGAATTTTCTCTTAACCGCTGTACCGCAGTGACTGGGGTATAACCTGCCTGTAAAACTCCCCAGCTGCTCTAGCTCTTTTCCTGATGGAAGATTGGCCATCGAATAAATTAAGAGTACAGAACTGAAACCAAGATGTGAAATTAAACTTTTATTAAAGTAAAATCAGGTCCTGGATTTATTTTAAAGAGTGAGGCAATAAAAGTGAACATATAAAAATTGTAATTTAAAATAATGTACATTCTTTTTATGTCATTTCTCTGTTTTCAGTTTTATTGGTACAACTGAATTGTATTTGCTTAAGTTGCATACTTGTGTTTTTCCAACTGCGATGGTGGCTTTTGTGTTTGATGCCCTTTACTTTCAGGATGCTATGGAGAAAGAAGGGGGGAATATAGTGGAAAAAGGAAACCACAGGGAGCTCATTACAGCTCCCCAGTTCATTGCCATCTGGCACTGAACTGCCCAGAGGTCTCCTTATTTCACTGCAGGGGAGGAAGCCTTGCACCTCTGTCCCACCATGGAGTGTCCTGCAGCTCCCAGCACTGCCCAGCCCTTGTGAGGAGGCAGCTGCCCGTGCTGCAGAGCTCACACTGCTGTTGTGCAGATCAGCTGAGACTTGGCCCCTCCAAGTGCACTGCAGGTGACATGGGAGCAAGAGGGAGAAGGGACAACTGTGCAGGCAAGGATGCCATCTGCAGGCATCGGGAATATTTAACTATTATTGTTGAACTATTTAACTGGTGAGGTCAATGTCCAGAACATCATTTCTCTATACCTCAATGGCAATGGTAGCGGGAGTAAAACATCTGGATTATACTGAATTGTGTTACCTGTTGATGTCATTGATGTGTATTGCTTGACTTCACTGAAGGTAAAATAGAAGGTCTTCCCTTTTGCTTCAGGATCTGCTGGGTTAAGGAGAGAGAACCCTTGTTTCCTTTCTGGATTCTTTTGAGTAAATTACCTTGCATGAAGAAGCTGTAATTCCTGTAAAAGAGCATTTTCCAGGGTTCTCTGTGAGGAGGGTTGGAGGACAGGGAGGAGCAGGTGTGTAAAGTGGGTGAGGTGCATCTTGTACCCCAAACAGATGTTGTTTGCCATGGATGCAAAAGGAAGAATCACCTGAGTGGAACAGAAATTTGACTTTGGAAAGTATTTACTCCTGCTTGCGCAGTTTGCTCATTCTCTCTCTCCATCCTGTTTGTCTGCAGAACTGTGAGCTCAATCCTGCAAGTACCAAGTCTCTTCAATTATTGTCTTTGAAGACACACTAATTGTAATGAGCCCACATCTCACAATTAGTCCAAAAATGCTGCTCTGCATCTATAGTGGTGCTATCCACAGGTGACTGGCAAGGTTAGTCAGCTCTTTTATAGGTACTATAGTTGCTTTCAAGCACAAAAATCAGTATTTCACCTCTTTCCAACTTAAAATTGCCCTATTTCTATAAAGTCTTGCCTTGCAAAGGCTGCAAGGGCAATACATTCTAAGGTATTAGGAAAGGTTTGCTCAGTGTGGGTACAACATTGTGTTTTTTCCCTGAATTTCTTGTGCAGGTTACATCAGCAGAAACAATTTATGTGTTTCTGGTGGCAGCTTTCTTTTTTGGATGTTGGGAACATTAACAGTCTACACTGGCAAAGTTGTGCAGATGTCTTCCTGCAGGACAACGTTTTTCTCTGTTGTTGGTCCTCTTGGCATTTGATACATTCAAAGAAAATAATTTATAAATTTTGCCCAGTTTATAAAGCTGGAAGGAAATAGTTTATGCTATATCAGCCAAACAAAAGATGAGATTTATAATCCAGCATCCTGAATCAGAACTGTCCACTCTGGAGCATTCAAGATTTGTCAGCTGGAAAATGAACCTACAGCAGATCTGTGCTTGTACTTCCTGATGTGCCCGGTGTAGACCCTTCTCTCCTTGAATCTAGGATAGAGCTGCACACTTAGTAGTGGTCTGAATTCACATCAAGGTAGTCTGCATGAAGAATTAATACAGATTAGTTTCAGTAATTCAACCATTGTATTGGTAATTCATTTAGTTTATTAGACATAGTTAATGTCTATGTGGATAAAATGCTAAATTATCTACCCTGGAGCAATTCTTTCTCAAAACTTGCACAGTTGAACACTGAAGCTGATGTTCCCCTCTGGCATTTGGGAATGGGCAGGGTTATTATTTTGACAACAGGATCCCTTGCTTGCCTGCCCCATTGCCATTGCCCTCTGGCCCTTCCACTTAGGGATGAGAGAGACGCAAAGGATGCATCTGCTACAGTGCTGGGGCAGAACTGAGGGGGCTAAAGCTCTTGTGGTTTCTCTGCCGTTACCAGTGTATTGCCATCTGGAAATCACTGAGGGAGCCTGTTAATTCAATTTTATTACTGTATATTTTAAAGACTGTCAGAGAAGCCCAGGGCTTTGGGACAGGTCTTCATTTTAGTTTAGTCTAAATCAAAATAAATAATAAAAGTCTCATGAAGATGTACAGGCACTGTGAGATACTTATCCAACCTGACATGATGAAAAAATAAACTAATGATGTTTTATAGGCTCATGAAAAAAATATTTACTTATCTCATATGACTATGCCAATAAAGTTTTAAACAGATTACAAGTGAAGACAGATGCCAATGTTCATATCAATCAATTTGCATATGAAAAGAAAAACAAAAAAAAACCCCAATTATTTCAAATTTAAGCTCACCAAGTTAGATACATGAATGTCTGCTGCTACAGATTTGGCAAGTCCCTCGACATATTTGAAGAAAAATGGTACAAATGTATATTAGGTAAGATTTTGGATCAGAATATGCAGTTTAGGAATGCAAGTAAGCTTGAAATCAGGCTATTTCAGTCTGTGCAGTTATGTTTTTAAAGACACATCTTGTAAGCCATAGTGGTTAGAGCAAGGTTTTGCTCATCAAAAAGAGAGAGGACTTGCAAAGTCAGCATGTGAACCCAACTGAATGGAGTTGAATGCGATGGTGAGTACAGGTACATTTAAGTGTTCAAGTGTTCTAAGTGTTTGCCCAGGAAGTGTAAGTGTCCAGGATTTGCTCACATCTGCCAATATTCCTCTACCTAGCACAGAAATCACAAAGCTTATGCTGTATGCCACAACTAGCTTTGATTGTACATATTTCTTAGATGGGAATTTTGTCACGGAGCTGCACTTGTGCTATGATTTGCACATCCTGCTTAAAAAAAAAAAAAGGAAAAGAAAAAGCTAGGTTGGTAGCTCTAATGTTAGGAAATTCTGGACTCAAAATCTACTACGTGGATAGCCTCATAATGAAAACACTCAAGTTTTGTCTATACAGCAGCCACCAAAGCAGCCCCAGTGAATGCAACAATGAGGGTGATGATGGCTCAGGGTGGCATAAGCAGGGCAGAGTCCAGGCATGAGTGCAAACATACAGATGTGAGCATAAAATGGAGATTTTGGTAAATGGTACCAAGAAGGGGAAGCTTTTCAAGGATGGAGGAGTTCCCTAGAAAGACAGAGATACCTAAAAATGACCAATTCAGCACATTTGTGGTACTGAGTAGCATACAAGCACATATCTTGCCTTGCAGTGTAATAGCCTTTCTCCCGTAGACCACAACAAATAACTAATGAATTTCAATATGGCAACAATTCTCAATGGCTCTGAGAAAGGGCTGCTAGCATTCCACCATGAGGGCTTGCAAAGTCCTGCAGTTGTGGATCACTGGCTTCCTCTTTATCCTGGATGGCAAACTGATGGTGCATTAAGAGGCTGCTTTAAAATGTTCTTAACTTGTTGAACTTGGTCTCCCACAAAAGTTAATCCACAATGCGCAAATATCAGAAATGTACAAATCAAAAATAGGAGAGGATGTGATCTGGGCATCATGAAGAAGTCTGGACAGCTGCCTTGGGAAGGACGATAACAGCACTGAGAAACACATGGCATACTGACTTGGAGCTGAACTTCAACTTTGAAGGAGCTAAGCTTCTCTTAGCAGTATGCTCAGGAGCAAGCATATCTCAGCTCCCCAGTTGTTCTGGCTGGGAAAGACCCCTATATCTGATTTATATCTGGGGTGAGTTTTTCATAAATCAACACGTTCCTGACAATGACAATATTCTCCTACCCCCACCCCCTCCAACTTGTTTTAATTCAGACCTGCAAACTAGCTTGTGAAACAGCATGCAAAAATTGCCTAATGTATTCCTGCCCATGGGATATTTGTCTTTGGCTTTTTTTTTTTTTT
>VXBW01001205.1:393923-429766 GCA_013400375.1 Thinocorus orbignyianus
TTAAATCAGATTAGAACATATTTGAGGGCTGTGAATGTGATCAAGACTAACTGCTATGCAAAATGACTGCTTTCAGAGAAAAGTACGAACCAGAGCTCAAGGATAAAAGGTGTGAGCTCTGTTAAGTGATACAAATCTGTTGTGAAAAGACTGGTAATACTTATGATCTTACCTCTAATTGTTTTTATTATTTTATTATTTTTATTTTTTAAACCTCTTTCCTTCCCTTAAAAAATCCCCCAAACACCAAACCCAAAAAAACCCAAAACAACAAACCAACAAGCAAAAGAAAAAACAACCAAAAAAAGGGAACAACAGAAAAAAGTGTAAACCAGAAGTGCAATAAAATACGTCAGCATATGCAGCAAGCAGTGACTGGAGCAGAGGTCTGCCTGGTAGGCTCTGGGTCAGACATATAAATCAATACCGTGGGTTTTCAGGGTGGCATATGAGCCTCTTGGTCCCTCCCCTCCTTCACACACATGTAGTCATTGGCCACCCTGAACCAAAGTGGATGTTTCTGGCCCCTTTTCCAGGCGTGCCCGTTACTGTAAGTGCTGCGCCAGGGTGCAGCTTGGTCTGTTTCTTTCCCAAGCCACTTTCAGAAAGACTCCAACCTTTTTATTGTTTGCAGCTCCAGTAAAAGCTGTCTATGTGCCTAATGGCAGAGTGAGCAACGCCAATTCCCAGCATTTGAGCTGACGTATCAAAGTGCTGCTGTGTCCTACCAGCCATGCTGGAATGATATACTGGACAAGGGAGTCTCTGCCTCCTCAATCATCTCCAGCACTGACCAAACACAGGCTGAAAATACAGTAAATCTTCATTTAACTCTAGGTCAAAGATCACCTTATAACTGCAAAGAAGGTTAACGCTCACTTTAAAGCCAGGTGGTGCAGGTTTGAGTGTGAAAAGATGTTGAAAAACTAATGGATGACGGAGTATTTACTTAGAATTGCTAGACTTCTTTGTTCTTATAAAGCATTTGCTATTATTGCCATCAAAGATTGCAGCCAAAGATCAGTCTGATGTTATTATTTCAGTTTCTGAAATGAGTTTAAGGTGTTTAGCATGAAAGTTTTAATCACAGCTAGCAAGCTGCTGCTTTTTTGTTTGTTTGTTTGTACTTAACACAATGTCTTTCGAAGTGTTTGTCTTCATTTTCTCATTGCTTATGTGCTATACAGCAATCATAACATCTCATAGGAAAAACTGAGCAACCTGGTCACTACTGATGTCAGTGTACCCTAGAAAAGTTCCAGCTAGGGTTGGTAAACTTTTTCCTTCAGTTTTTAGAGTGTTTGTCACGATCTGGAGGAACCTTGGTCAGAGAAGGAGGAGAAAGATTCCCAGTTCATTTAACCTTTAGGCTTTCTGGAAGCATAACAACGGGAGTATTTATTACTGCTGTTTGATTTTAATGGCCTCGCTAAAGGCCAGCAATTCCTCAAATGTTTGGTGGGCCCCTAGCCCAGCCATGAGTAATGCGCTGTCTGTGACAAACTCTGATGTGAATTCAGACTGCACAGGGCAGTTTACTATAAACATGAATTCACTGGCTTCCTTTTTGACGGTTGTCTTTATCTCTCTCATGGATTGAGCCAAAGGATCCGCTCCAAAGATCCCAAGCTCTAAGACTTTCAAAGTCCTCATAAAAACACTGCAGTTCAGGGTCATCTCTTCATCACCACTGGCCTAGACAAGAACTAGAGGTGTGACCATGAGATGCAAGGCTGCAACATTAGAAAAGATTGTTCTCAGAAAACATCTGGGAAAAACCTTCAGTTGAAAAAAACTAGCTCTTTGGCTTGCCCCCCTCTCCCTGTGCCAGGTGACCAAGGATGTCATCTCCCTCAATAAGACCTTCAGTTTCACTGAAGTCACTTCTAGGTTTGTTCTCCAAGGCTCTCCCCATACCACAGTTCCACTGCCAACAAGGTACACAGCCCTCAAGAAGAGATTTTCTCTTACGGAAAATTGTTCTTCCCATACAAAAACAAGAGTCCAAGTCCAGTAGCCAGTCTAATTGGCTCTGAAACAAGGACTACTCATCAATTTTTCCAAACTAACCCTTCTAAAGTTTTGGGTTCCCTTCCTTGCTCCTTTTTTTTTTTTTTTCCCCCCCCTCCTTTTAACTAATTGAGTCTGACTTCTATTAGCTACTCTGATTTACTTTTTGGTAATTTGTTGAGATTAGCTTGGGTTTTGTGTTGTTTTATAGGAAAATATAATTCTTTTTGTGGGTGCTGGGTTACAGTTATGAGGTATTAATGGACCCTGGCAGAGCAATCGTGTATCCTGGAGCACAATAGGGTTTGCTTTGGGCCTTTATTTCATTCTTTCTAAGCTACAGCTTGAATATGTGTTCATTTGGCGTTTGGCTTTACCTCTGTCCCATCACTTTCCCTGGCTTTTGTTTCTGTTCTGCCAGGCTGAGAAGTTCAGCAGGATTTCTGCCATGCAGAAGCACAGCCGTGTGGAGTCCTGAAGCAGCGTTGCCTATGGTTTCCTGATAAATACCATGTTTTGCTGGGGAATGGGCAGAATGACTCTGGTCCTAACTTCGTTGTGCATTTGAATTTGTTAACACCAATAGATTTTACTGTTTCTTTGCTCTTTCTCCATTCTGTTCATTATACAGATACAGATACAGGCTTCCATTTCTGTTCATTATACAGATTTGCTCAAAAATCAACATGCCTGGGCTGTCCATACATGAGTACTTTGTTCTGATCTGTGTTGTATCTTTTCGTGATCTATGGTCCCAGGCACAAGGAACTGGCAAGAAAGTGTCTGAAATTGTGGTCTGGCTACAGATAACCTGGTTTAGAGTCCTATTCCTGATAATCTGCATTATAGACAATAGGCCAGATCAGTGCAACTTCACTGGGTTTTGATTCAATGACCCAAAATTCATGCCAGCTGAGAATCTGGCCCAATGTCTTGTTTATTGCTGAGATAAACTTGCAGAGAGAGGTATTATCTTTTATTAGATCACCTTCATTTATTTGAAGGGGGACAGGGAGAAGGGGAAGAAGGTTTTGGGCATGCATGTGCCAGTTCAGGGAGAAGTATCTTTGTGACGATGCCATTACAGTCTATCTGCTACAAAAAGGCTTTCAGAAAAGATGTGTATGGAAGAATGTGAATAATGATGAAGCACTGAGCATCATCATTCCCTGTGCTGAGTCCTCCCCTTTTGTCTTAGCTGTTGAACCTGAGGAAAATAAGACTTGTGGTCACCTCTCTCCAGATCTGACAGTCTCCCATGCAGCTAGCCCTATTGCTTCCTGTAGCTGATCTGTTTGTTAGGATTGGTATGGAACCTGGCCTTGCCTCCCTGGGAGTGTTTCTCTCTTCCCTTGAACGAAGCGAGTGTTCAAACCCATCTTGGTGGGTTTCCATAAGTGGGCTGAGACCTGGAGCTTTACCCTCTCCAACAGGTCCTAAGAAAAGTCTTGGTTTGTTGTGCTATCACAGGTCCAGCATTGCTGTTTGCATCTCACAAGTAATGGAACACAAATAGAAAAGGGTAAATTTGGATGTACTCTCAGAGCAATCCACTTATGACCTCTTCAAAAGGGACTTGAGAAGAAGATGACCAAGACTCAGTGAGTGGATGGTGCTCAGTGTCCCTCCGTGGGCCCGGGTTCAGCAGTGATGGTGCCACAGGATGCTTTTCCTGGGAGTATGGTGAGGTAAGGGCTGTTGTCCCTTTTTTCCAGACAGAAGTGCCAGGTCAGCCTGTGTGAGCATCAGGTGTAGGTGTATGATGTTGTCTGTGAGTACAACTGGTAAGACAGAACCCCATGAAGCAGAGATGGAAACATCACCTTTCAATGCTTATGTGCACCAGGTGTTGAGGGTCCCATGTATAAAGCAGGACTTTCATAAATCTCCTTGAGCAAGGAAACCATTTCCTCAGCTCCCCTAAATGCACAAGAAACCAATGCCTTGTCTGGGATCCTCATCGACCACTGCCGGCTGGTGTCTCAGCTGTACCTGGGCCAGGGCCTGGGTCTACTGAAGTTTTACTGCTCAGTCTGTCAGCATCAATACATCACACCTTCTTCTCATGATTTCAGATGCCCTGTTGGGGATTGCTACCAAGACCATGCTTAGATGTCTTCTCCAAATTGACTGAGAGTGTGATAGGTGAAATGATGAAGAGAGCCCAGCTTTAAGCATGGAGGGTACAAGGTGTAACAGAAGGAATAAATCTTTGTCTCCCCTGGCCAGATGCACCGTAAGCCTGACAGACTTATGATTTTATATGGAGAGCAACATATGCTACAGTTTTTATTTCTCTAGCCATTAATCAAAGGTATTTTGTATAAACAACGTAATTGCCAGCCCTGGCCAGTGTGGGTGGGCTGACAGAAAGGCTTTGCGGTTCTCTGCAGGACAGATAAGCTTCACCAGACACCAGCCCTGGTAGCCAGCAACAGCTGTAAGGACCATACACCAGCACTGGTGGGTGTGCATGGCTGCAGACCAGGGTCCAGCCTCAGCGCTGGCAGGGGAGAGCAAAGCCACATTTACAGCTAGACCAGCGTAGAGCTGCTAGGACTGAAAATATTCATGTTCCAACAGAGACAAACTCTCTTGCATCTGTCTGTGCTTCACGGTTTACAGCCTCATTTACGTCTGCTCGTTTTGTTTTGATACAAAGCCTGTGATTTTCCTTTTCTTAGTTGTGCCAAATAACATAAAACTGCAGACAAGATGGCTTAATGCGCGTTCGCAGGCGACTTCTTGCCCACAACCCAAAATATGGCTGGAAACTAGAACACTTTCCTTGGTGGCGGTGGCCAGGGGGTGATGGGAGCCAAGTGCTGGGTATGGAGGTGGGGGTAGTGTTTGGGCAGCAAGGTGTCTGTTGTCAGGAGCTGGAAGTCCCAGGATGGAAGCCTTTCCATGGATCTGCTGAAAACCAGATCACAGGTTCTTTCCACCTCATGTGACTCTGTGGGAGCAGAATGGCCGTACGGGCTGGGCCGCTGCATGGATGTAGAGCTCCTTTCTCTGGAGGACAGGGAGCTTTTTGGCTCTGTTGGGGTGCCGGCTGTGAGCAGAAGGTGCGCGGAAAGCTTCTAGGGAGACAGTAGGAGATAACAACAAGGCTTCACAGCATCAGAGTTACTTCTTGAAAGGAAAATGTTTTATTGTCCAGTTTTATGCTGCTATTTGGCATGGTAGTTGTTCATCTCAAAGGACTATTTCAAGGCTACTGATGCCAGGTGATGTGAAGCTGCAGGAAGGACAGGACTTTGGTGCCAATGTGATTTTGTACAGCAGCCAGCATGAGCAAGAAGTGCCAGGGTGATAATAAAATGCTGCTTCTGAAGGCACTTCCAGCAATCCATTTTAATTTTAAGAAATCTGACAGCTTCGTAAGGGTAATTTCTACAGCACTGGGATAGATCTACCAAAAAGCAAATGCTGTGATTCTCCTCTCCTGAAAACATTCTTGGAGGAATAGAAAACACCAGATTTATGGTAGGATTAATGCACAGATGGCACCAGAAAGTAACATCTGTATTATAGTGTCAAAAATTATGCATCTTTGTTAGTACTATCTTCATCTTTTGGGAAGGATCCTATCAAGTACAGATTATCTCTTGACTCCTGTACTTACTAAAAGCCCACCAGTGGCAAACGAGGATAATGTGAAGTGCGAAATACACTACTGGGTCAGCAATCCTCCCCCTGCCTAATTCCAGCTGTTATACAGTGTTAGTCTGTTTTGGGAGTGGCAGTTCTGCTACATTTAATTTCCCTAGAAATCATCATAAAAGCAGGGGACAAAGGGAAATTAATTCAGCCATACAAATTGCTCCAACACAGTTGCTTTTGTGTGTTTACTGCTTAATTTGGGCAGCTTTAAAGGGCTACAGAGAGCTCAGAGTATATCAAGAGATTGACCCCAAGTACAAATTCCCGAGCCAAATCTTGGTGCCCCAAAACTTGAGATTTTTACATCTGGAATTTCCATTTAGCCAGTTCTAGAAGTAAATTCCTTTCTTCAAAACTTGCACTGGAGCCAGGCTTGCATTCCTCACCGGCTAAAAATTTAGTGCTGGTTGCTTTGTGGAGAAAGCAGATTTATATTTTGCTGGACTTGAAGTGACTGATTTGCTGAACATCAGATGATAGAATTTGCCATAACAAATTGTTGGATCAATGATCTAACACGCAAGTATGCTGTTACTGACAACATGTGATGATTCAAAGGCAACAAACGTATCTTGCTGTGCCATCTCTTAGGGGAATAATTTCTTCCTGACACTTCTAGTGATCATCTTACACCATGAAGCATGAGATTTGATTACTGATCCTTTAGCATGCATAACTACAAAGGTTGTTATTTTTAATGGAGTGGACGGCATGTCTCATGAGAGTTATAAACACATCATGGGCATTTGAAATGCGGTTGTTGTGATTTGGCTGATTCTAATACAGAGGCTTTGCACAGTTAGATTAGCTGATGAAAATACAGCATTGCTCAACAAATCAGCAGGATCCATAGTTAACATTTTTCATGAAGTCTCTATATAAGGTAGTTATTTTTCACCTCAGTAATAAATCTACCCTGAGTAGCAGCAATTTCTGCTGAGAACATCAAGGTTAGGAACAGCGGCATGGAGTTGGATGCACAAGAAATGTTAGTTTTTTATGTCTTGAAGTGACAGTTGCAATGACGGGGCACTATGATTTGGAGTGGCATCAATTAAGTAATGAATTCTCCATCACCCTTTTGACCTTCTCTTCCACAGTGGTAATTTTGGCCAACTACCTTGCAAACCAGAAGGATTGGTATTCCATGAACATCTTCTCATGCTGTTTATAACCACTCCTTCAAAAGTCAGCACGAGCTGACTTCAGTCTTTGCATAGGAGTTTCAGAAGCAGCAACATGTTAGAATCTCACACACTGCCTCAGGGATTTTTCTAGTTTGTGTGTACATATTGTACAAATGCTCTGCCTCAGATTAAACAGCCAGACTTGCTCTAAGCTCAAAGGCTGCAAAAGAAGTAACCTTCTTCTGTTTGTTTTGCATTTGATTCTGAGGTTTCATATGAAGCAAAAGAGCTAAAATAATTTCAGAATGGGCAATTAGCACAAGTTAAACCTATTTTTCTCATATTGTTTATGAACAATTTTAGAGCATACACTGTGTGGGATTCGCTGCTGAACTGTACTCGCACAGAGTGACAGTGAAGGTGGGGACTTCTGTCACATTTGTTCCCATACCTGGTTCTGTAGTTTGATTCCCCAGAGTCAATTCAAGGCTATTTACAGCCTGAGTCGTGGATTTACACCCTATCTGGTATGCCCTGCACATAAAGCATGTGCACTGCGTTAGAACATGCTTTTGTGATTAAACTTTGTATTTTCACAGTGGATTGTTTCTCTGAAGCATCTGCTCCTGTTACTGAAAGGATGCTTTTCTCTCTTGCATAATAGCAGCATTGAGAACTTAGCATAGGGCTATAAAGGGTGTACATATATATATAGGACTATATACGGTATAGAATCTCAGTATAGAGCTATTCTTTGACAGATCTGTGACCAAATTCTGTCCTCTCTTTATTTCAAGATTCAAGCAAATTTTAAATGACACCAAATATTTGACTTATCCTCTGTAAACTGATGAATGCATATCATAGGTAGAAAACAGGAAAGTGTAAGTTCTTGTTAGCACTGATACTTCAAAAACTGGGCGGGCTTTTTTTACCAGTGCTTTCTGCCTAAAATGAGCTTTTGAGTGTCTAAGTGGCACTTTAAGCTAACAGACATGCCCAAAGAATATGGGGGACCTTGAGCACTAAAAATACTCCTGTTCAAGATAACGTTCTCATCAATCTTCAACATAAGGTAAAATCATTTAGCATTTGGGCTAGTTCCAAGTCCAGAAGGATGTATTTCTTTTTCATCTCTTCTAAGACACAAGATCCAAATGGCAAAATCCTATATAGTCTTCTCCTATCCACTCTGATTTCAGCCACAACCTTGAAGCCAGCCACAGTTACTATGGCTTACAGCACCCTTTTTATGGCCCCTCTTCTGCCTGACCCATCCTCAAAAACTTGAAACACCTGAATAGATGAAGTTATTTTTAAAAAATTTTTTAAAAATCACCTTTTCCTTGGTGTTATCACTGGACCGTGTAGAAAGGAAGGGAACTGTACGTCCACAGCTAAGCTTCTGCAGCTGAACCCTTTCCAGAGCTGAATGTGTGTGGGTCTGACTGTCCTCTCCACTAACACAGGTTTTTGGACCTTCGGTTTCAGTGAAATTAAATAGAAGTTACAAGCTGCCTACTCTTAAATATTTATGTAGTTTTAACGGGCAGGTTTTTCTCTCTCTTCACCCTCACCCTCCTTGTTTTTTGATGGCTTTCTTGTTTAGTGCTTTTTGGATCCAGTCCCTGCATTTATAGATCTCAGGGGAATATTTTACCCACACTTGCCTATCCACCCCACCTTTTGATTTTCACAGAGAGCTCTAGCAGTGATTGCATTTATAGTGTGGCAAAACGGAATTTAAAAACAAATTGAATCACACCTTGTGGCCACCACAACTCAATCCAAATGCTGCGAGTATGAGGACCTTAAGTTATTATGCAGAAACCCTTATTTTCTTCAAATATGCAGACCAAATGTTCTGTGCCTGTTTCACCTTTTCTTCATTTCACCTTATTTAAAATTAGAGTGACAATGGATATAGAGCATGCCTGTCTGCCTACATCTGGCAGGATTTTGTTCATCTATGAATTCATATTGCTTTTTTAATATTGTTGATAAGTGATAGCTTTATTTCTAGACCATCTAGGGGATACAGAAGATGCATTAAGCCTTACACAGTACTATCAATGCAGTGGCCAGTCTCACATTCATATGCATTTTCCAATAAACTAATGTTGCCAGATGTATGTAGATGTATTTAGAAAAAGCCAAAATTTAAGACATCTTGTAACCGCATTTCTTTTCCAGACTAAATGTTGAGATGAGGTATTTATATGTTGTCTAAAGTAAGCAAGAAGTAAGGTGAGTGGTGTTAAGACACACTACTTACAATGCCCTTCTGAGCAGTTTTTTAGTGGATTTTTCATGGGCAGTGCATTGCCCATTGAAGGACCCTGTGCTTTACTCTTGAAAGGGGACTTGTGTGCTTCTGGGCCACCAAAGCAATATTGGATAGCAATTATTCTCTCCTGGATAGAAGTGCTATTGAGTGATTGCTAATATGAATCATCTCGCCCTGTGTTATCACTCAAACCTTTCCAGTTCACACCAATAAACATGCTCGTACTTACTGTGGCAATACTAACAACCACAGGGGAAAAACCTGGTCTTTTGTGAAGGAGCACAGTTTAAAAAGCAACAAGCCTTTCTGCCTGCACCCGTGTGGTTTAGTGTTTTGGATTGTTTCATTAGCTGCACTTTTGACAGCTTCTCAGCTTAACAATGGGTAAGGCTACAGCTGCAGTAGGCGTCTCTTAAACTCTCCCTGATGTGAAAAAATCATGCAGCTCCTCTGCTGTCTCCTTACTATGAAATGCTGCTTCTAATCCCTGGTAAACCAGCTGATTTGCTAAAAGAATTTCTAGTTATTTATTTTTATGTCTTTCATTATTGGTTGTTCATAATCACTCTCAGCCTTCCTAAATTTCATGCCCTGACATTTTATTTGTTCCAGTTCAAATTCCCTTTCTATTGGCTTCGGTTGGGCTGGGTTTTCATTTTTGAAGGCACCTGTTTGGCTTGAACAATATCTTGCCATTTAACCATTTTATTGCTTTCCCCATACTTTCCTGCCTCCTTTCCCCCATGCACGCCTCTTTTTTTTGTGCTCTCCATGATTATGTTCAAGTTTATTTAAATAGCTTCCATGCTGAGTCTAAAGATTTTAATTTCCTTACTTTTGCATTTAAAGTCTTTTTAATATCTATCACACTTAAGCACAAAGTTTCCCTTCCACGGTGCCTGTTGACGTGATGAGCTCCCTCTGGGGATGCTGAGGTACAGAACAGCCTCAGCCACAAGGGCCAGGTCCTCCCTGACCATCTTCTGGTCACTACTCTCACCTCTCCTCTCTGCTGCAGCCTGACCCAGGGCTTGGATTAATAAACCTGGTGGGAAAGTGGCCAGGGAAGAAAACAAAAGGGAGTTTTCTGCCAGTCTTTGTAGAAGGCACAAATGGCTCCTGGTGCAGGACTTGCAGTAGCTCAGTGTTTCTTGCCTGACTCCTTGGACAGGGTTGGGCACAGTTTTAGCTCCTGCCTGTGCCTGCACAGTACTCAAAGATGGATAGAAAGTTGTGGGATCATCTGGTGTATTTGGGAGCATAATGAAACCTGTGCAGGCAAAATCTGTATTTCTCTGTAAGAGCTGCAGTTCGACTGTTGGTTTAAGGAGAACCGGGAGATCTTGGGAGAGGAAATTCTATGAGAAATTCTGAGCTCTGAGCTGGCAGGAGCAACTTCAAGCCTGTCTGCAGGGATCCCACTGACAATCGCCTGCACTGTACCCAGACCATAATGTGCTTTTATGGGGGCACAGCAAGCCAGTTGCAAGGACTGGTCCGACTAATAAAATCACAAGATTTAGTTTGTGGGCAGACTAACTGGGATCAGAAGATCCGGAAACAACAGAAATCAGTGACGTGTGCTGGCTGCTTGTTTTCATTTTCCCTTTCCATCAGTGTTTTCTAATTTTTCTTACTTCTAGACTGTAAGTCATTACCCTCCAGGGGAAAAAACAAGTGTATATTTTAAATCTCCTTTTGTGTTACTCTTACTACAACTTGGGGGGTTTGGTTTGGTTTGTTTTTTTTTCCTCTGGATTGGAATTACGCTCTCATTAGGCTGAAATAAACCACCTCTAAATCGGAATAACTGGCAGTTTGCATCATTTTGCACCAATAGCCTCCTGAAACCTGATTTGACAGAGTTTGTTTGTACCATACAAACGTGCAATACTAGCACCATACTTGGCCTGTACTGGTCCAGGCTGCCCACGGTACATAGGCTGCTGGGAGCAAAAGAGGCACATTTTATGAGCAGGTGCCTTGTGCACTGTCCCTTCTCCCTTCACCCTCCCTTGGGTGAGCTCAACACAGCAGGGGCTGTTTACAATCACATAACAAGCAGCGCTCGATTCTTGATATTTGGGGCAAACAGGGAAACCTGCCTTGTTGCTTTGGAGTAGGTATTTCTGTTTTGTCACCAGGCTTGGTGACTCCAGTTGGCCCCAACTCAGGAATGAAATAGGAGAAGTGACACCTGAGGAGTGGATAACTATTTTTAAGGGGAAAATTGTGGTGGTTTTTGTAGTTGACCAAAATTATCTCACTCACGTGACTGGGTAAGTAAGAAACCAGGTGTAGTTGCTTAGGTCTGTTGTTGTAGTGGTGCGCTGCAGGCTATGGCTGATCTTCACTGGTGTTAAAGAAGTCAGCAAGAGCTAACAGGCTGTGAAAAGCCATTCTGGAATACGTGCATCCATATGGAAGAGTTTTAAGATGGTCCTTTCAAGCCAGGATGCCTTTGTTTTGCTCTTGTTTAGTGAATAGTAAGAACTAATACTTGGAGGCAGAACATGTGAATGTAATGTGGTGGAAGGAGGATATTGGCTTCTCCTACCCAAAACACCCAGAAGCTCTCAATGGAAAAGGACAAGCTATTCTTTAATTCTATTGGCATACCCCCAGGAAATTAGGGAATCTTGGAAACTTGGGAAGGCGGTGGTGAAATCCAAAAAAAGATTTCAAGGTACAAATTCCTCAAGTTTTAAAGCAGCTCTTTTCTGGACTTCAGGTCTTTCCTATCAAAGACTGAATGAAGAAAACAGAAACCTGAGCTTTGCAGAACTGAATCCAAATTGTACAGTTCCAGCTCAGCACTGTTTACCTTCTCTATGCATTGATACCTTGAAACTATCAAACTCTATTTTTAGTTACTAATTTATTTTTTGCAATTTTCTAGTGCCAAAGTGCAAGGTTTCAGCCTCAAAAAAAATTTTATAATCAGGGTCCAAACCCTTAAATCCAGTTATTTTATTGAAAGTACTGTCAGGTCTTTGACTGGGCCTATGCTAGCAGGGGCTGCAATAATACATAATGGTGCTATGAGTGCTGATGCTGATCTCTATTACTACCCAAAGGAAATTGAGAGTGTAGGAGAAGAGGAGAACTTTAGCAAGTGAAGATTTCTCCATGGTCAATGGGACTGTGCTTACTAGAAGGGTCCCTTGACCATTGTTACAAGGTAAGACACAGAAAATAAATTATAGTTATTTGTAATGACTCTTCATCGTCGCAGCAAAGCTATGGCCAGTCAGGACTAGTAATGACTTTAGGTGACTCCCTAGTTTTGTTACATTCCTATGCCTGGCGAGTTTATTTCGTTGAACTGCTGTGTTTTTATTACAAACTTTCCAGGTTTCAACATGATACAAGGCAGTGCATGGGCGGAAGTGTGCTAGGAGAGCACAAAACAGCTTTAGTTGTTTCAGATTCCCATACGCTGTCCCTCCTCCTCCACCCCCGCTGTCTCTCCAGAGGTGCCTCTGGGTCGAAGTTGAATTGAAAAGTCATTTAACGTAAATACTTTAACACGCCTTGGTCCCACAGGCAGTGGGCAAGGTACCAAACTTCCAGGCATTTTAAGAACAGACTGAGGACAGCATGCCATAGCAACATTGCTGCTGACTGCAATCACAGATGCATGCTTTTCTTCTCCAACACTGTAATTCCTGCTATAATTTAAACAAGGATAGAAACTGTCCTCTAGGTTTCTCTCCACAAGGGTACACAAACCAGACCAAACTCTGTCCTCAGTTGCGCTGAAGTAAATCAGAAATAAGTCATAGAATCATAGAATGGTTAGAGTTGGAAGGGACCTTAAAGATCATCAAGTTCCAACCCCCCTGCCCTGGGCAGGGACACCTCTCCCTAGAGCAGGTTGCTCAAAGCCCCATCCAACCTGGCCTTAAACACTTCCAGGGATGGGGCATCAACAACTTCCCTGGGCAACCTGTTCCAGTGCCTCACCACCCTCACAGTAAAGAACTTCTTCCTAATATCTAATCTAAATCTCCCCTCTTCCAATTTAAAACCATTACCCCTCGTCCTGTCACTAGACTTCCTGACAAAGAGTCCCTCCCCAGCTCTCCTGTAGCTCCCTTCAGATACTGGAAGGCTGCAATAAGGTCTCCCTGGAGCCTTCTCTTCTCCAGGCTGAACAGCCCCAGCTCTCTCAGCCTATTCTCATAGGAGAGGTGCTCCATCCCTCTAATCATCTTGGTGGCCCTGCGCTGGACCTGTTCCAACAGTTCGATGTCCTTTCTATGTTGAGGACTCCAGAACTGGACACAGTACTCCAGGTGGGGTCTCACAAGCGCAGAGTAGAGGGGTAGAATCACCTCCCGTGACCTGCTGCTCACGCTTCTTTTGATGCAACCCAGGATACGGTTGGCTTTCTGGGCTGCCAGCGCGCACTGCCGGCTCATGTTGAGCTTCTCATCCATGAGCACTCCCAAGTCCTTCTCCTCAGGGCTGCTCTCCAGCCATTCTCTGCCCAACCTGTATTTGTGCCTGGGATTGCCACGTCCCAGGTGTAGGACTCTGCACTTGGCTTGGTTGAACTTCATGCCATTTGCATTAGCCCACCTCTCAAGCCTGTCCAGGTCCCTCTGGATGGCATCCCTTCCCTCCAGCGTGTCAACCGCGCCACCAAGCTTGGTGTCATCGGCAAACTTGCTGAGGGTGCACTCTATCCCACTGTCCATGTCTCCAACAAAGATGTTAAATAGTACTGGTCCCAGTACTGACCCTTGCGGGACACCACTCGTCACTGGTCACCACGTGGACATTGACCCATTAACCACAACTCTTTGAGTGCGGCCATCCCGCCAGTTCCTTATCCACCGAGTGGTCCATTCATCGAACCCATGACTCTCCAATTTGGACACTAGGAGGTCATGCGGGACAGTGTCAAACGCTTTGCTTAAGTCCAGGTAGATGACGTCTGTTGCTCTGCCTTTGTCCATCAAGTTCGTAGCAGTATTGTAGAAGGCCATCAAGTTTGTCAGGCAGGATTTGCCCTTGGTGAAGCCATGTTGGCTGTCTCCAATCACCTCCTTATTTTCCATGTGCCTTAGCAGATTCCAGGAGGATCTGCTCCATGATCTTGCCAGGCACAGAGGTGAGACTGACTAGCCTATAGTTTCCTGGCTTCTCTTTTTTCCCTTTTTTGAATACTGGGGTTATGTTCCCCTTTTTCCAATCCACGGGAATTTCACCAGACTGCAATGATTTCTCAAATATGATGGACAGTGGCTTCGCAACTTGGTCCTCCAGCTCCTTCAGGACCCGTGGATGAATTTCATCAGGTCCCATGGACTTACGCACTTTCAGGTTGTTCAAGTGGTCTCGAACCTGATCTTCTCCTACTATGGGCAGTTCTCCATTCTCAGAGCCCCTGGTTTTACCTACTGTGACTTGGGCAGTGCAGTTAGAGCCCTTGCTGTGAACACTGTAGTGAAGTTACACCAGCTGAGGGCAGAAGTTGGACTGCTGTGCCTGCCTGCCTATGTAAAAGCTGTCACTGCCAGCCAAGTTGAAATGCTCATTTACCGCAGCACATGGATAGCATTATTGTTGCTTCAGACTTTGTTTGGGTGGAAGTCAGTGGTTAAACACCTGAAATCTCAGTAGACAAAAGAGAAGACCATAAAGTTTTATGACTGTAGAGTAGGAGATTGCAACATGTAGGTTCCATTAAAAAAAAAAATCAGAAACTATGTTATATTACGTACTTTAAAGGTTTTGTCACTGAGTTGATTAGTATGACTTAGTTATTAGCTGTTACTAGAAGCTTTCCACTGAGAAATGGAATTAGAAATACCAGTTGCTGTATTTTTATTCACAATCTTGTTGAAT
The DNA here is from genome assembly GCA_013400375.1 of Thinocorus orbignyianus. Lineage (NCBI taxonomy): Eukaryota > Metazoa > Chordata > Aves > Ciconiiformes > Thinocoridae > Thinocorus > Thinocorus orbignyianus. The sequence continues at coordinate 408,870 of VXBW01001205.1, forward strand.
TCATCTCAGTCTCACAGATGCACAGAGAATGAGTCCTGAGGCTGTTTTATATGTTTAAGTATTTGCCTGTTTCTTTGTGGGGGGAAAAAAATGCAATCTGTGGAGAGAAAACCAATGTTTTGTAACAGCTGGGCTTCAGATGCACACACCAGAGCCTAAAAGGGATGAGGGCTGTCAGCCACATTTGTACTCAGGCAGCTGTAATTCTGATGACTGGGACACTCATTTTCCCAGGCTAGCACTAGTACCCAAGTTTCTAACTCTATCCAGCACCCTCTCGCCCTCTGACTTTCTCCTACCCCTTCAGTTTCCCTCCTCTTTTCTCTGCCATCCTTACAATTCTCCTTCCCTCTGCATCCCCTGTCCAAGCACTATGGTAGCTACCCTGACCTCTACAGGAAGGCAAGGGATTTGGTAAAAGAACAAAGACTGCCTTTTTCTCACGTGCACAAGGACTCACAGGTAGACATAATGTTATTGCCTACATTGCAATTGTTATTTGCTCCAGGGACAAAGAGTTCCTGGAGAGGGAGTCATTGTCTGAAAGTGGAGTGGTAGGACAAGGGGTGATGGTTTTAAAATTGGAAGAGGAGAGATTTAGGTTAGATATTAGGAAGTTCTTTCCTGTGAGGGTGGTGAGGCACTGGAACAGGTTACCTAGAAAAGTTGTGGCTGCCCCATCCCCGGAAGTGTTTAAGGCCAGGCTGGATGGGGCTTTGAGCAACCTGCTCTAGTGGGAGGTGTCCCTGCCCATGGCAGGGGGACTGGAACTCGATGACCTATAAGGTCCCTCCCAGCTCTAACCATTCTATCATTTTATGATTTCTGAATTTCTGATTTCTGCAACTAGATTGTATACTTCTTGAAGGGGAGGGGGGGGGAAGTTTGTTGTTTTTCCAGTCTCTGACTGGACAAATACAGGTATGTTCAGTGCCAGTATATACAAGAGAGGATTTTAAATTGGTGAGGGGAGACATTGGTGTGATAGATACCTGTGGACTTGACTCTAAAAGGCATTTTCTCAGTGTCTTTTAGATACCTAAATTCACTACTCAAAAGGGCCTAACATTGGAACAAAAAAGGGGCTTCTGCCTGACTGTAGCTCATTGGAAATACAAAACATTTTCAATTGTTTGTAGTATCTGTATAGGCCTATTCCTGTACAAAGGCCCCCACTTCTTCCTCCTGTTTCAGTTCCAGTTTTTGTGTCTTATGCTGTGTATCTCTGTCCCGCACAATCAGTGAGATCCAGCCTCTGCCTGAATCAAGTGCCTTCATGCAAATTCACTGGACAACAGCATTTAAAGGCAGGAAAAGTTTATATTTCAGCACAGCAGCTTGAGAAGGCAAGTTAATGATCAGGAGGAGCTTTTGAAAGCATGGTAGACCCCAGATTAGCCCACCCCAGTGAGTTTGATTTGTGTGGGTTGCAGTGAGCAAGTCTCAATGGTCCTCCAGTCTCTCTTAAAGCAAGCAGCTAAAGCTAATGGGCCAACTGCAGTGCACCCTCCCCAGCTAACATAGCAGGATACTTCCAAGTCTTGCCTTCTGACCTGACCGTGAGGCCTTGATTAGAGCATAAAACATAGATAATGTGAAACTTTGAATTGCTTTCATGTTTGTAGTTGAGCTTGGTGTACCCGAGGAAGGCTCGTGGGTGTTCAGGAGTGATCTGGTAATCTTATTTTACCCATTTTTATTACTGATTAAAAAGTCCAGAGTTGAGGGAATATTTTTTTTCTTGTTATGTTTTTGCTGGTGGATAAATGCAAAGAGAACAAATCCCTTTTGGCATGGGAAATTATGCTACATTTTATTTAATAAAGAGTAAATTTTATTGTGCACTGAGCTAATTTATAAACTTGATCTCTGTAACTGGCAATTTTAATTACAAGGGGGAAAACGGAATTAGTTCATTAATGCTTTGAAAAGGAACAATGACCTACCTGCCACATAGCAAGGTGGAAATAATTCATCTGATCAATTAAAAAGAAACTGATAAATTAAAATGCAAAGCCTTCCATGTGGTGCATTAAATTAGGAAGTCACGATTTCCAGAATGCGTGTTTATTGTCAGACTTGATACTTTCTTTTCTTGCTTGGCTTGATTCTGTGTTTGGCAAGTCCTGTTAGCAAGTTGTTTGGCGTTCAGGACTAACATACAAATTCATACACCCAGGTATATTTTGCAAAAGAGAGCTTGCAAGATCAAGCTCTTTATGAAATCCAGCTGATGAAATGCGTATGCCTTGTTTTTATTATCATATTACAACCCCCTTTATTCCCTTTGCTTTACTTTCTTTCCCACCATTAAATGTCACTTGCCTTTCCTTGGGCTTTAAAAGATCCAGGCACGGTGCTGAATTGCCGAGGTCATCTCAATCAATTTATAATCTTAAAAATCTGATCCACACGGAAACTACTGAGCTGCTGGAGCTGAACCCTAAAGTATACAGCATATTTGCTCCACAGAACTGGAAACAGTAAAACAGTTTCTTTTCTATAAATACCAGTAACTCCTCTTGACATTTACAAGTACATAGGATTTTTTTACACACTGCATGATCTCAAAAGTGCTTAACAGATCAGTGAACTGTGTATCTGCTCAGCACAGGTAACTGCAAAGCCATTATGTGCCCTGCACCATCCCTCACAAAAGCTCAGGACATTTACATTAGCTCCTGTCCATCTCAAGGCCATAAATTGCAATAAGAAATATGGGTTACTTACTGAATGGTTGACCAGTGCTCTGGTGCAGCCTACAGGAAAATATGAATGTTATTGTTTACTTTAACTAGGGCATATATCATACAAAGCCAAGGTCTTCTCGGTTGTTAAGATGGGAGTTGCTCTCATCAGAAATACTTTGGGGCACATCCTGTTGCTAGGGAAAAATCAAATTGAAAAAAGCAAGAGCTAGGCAGAGGATGGTCTGAAAGTTTTATAGCTGAGGTGTTAGAATTGGCAAGTGTTAAAAATACAATGAGAGAGCCAAGACAGACGTTTCTGTGATGTGGTAGAAATAAGCAGTGCATGTTGTAGCCTCTTCAGAAGGCGTGGGTTTGCCTTGTGAGGGGGAGCAGTACAAGATGAAATAAACAGCTGCAGCCAGAAATCAAATTCCTGGCAGTTCAGCAGCTCTGGTCCTCCTCCTCCAAAACTACAAATCACCAAGGGGATTCCCCTCACCCCCAGCTCCCGCCAGCAGCTCTGCAAAATCACCAGGCAGCCCTCACAACATGGTTTTAACTCCTGAATGCTCACATGTCGATAGATTTCCCTACTAAATCCTTAGGACATCATGATTCAGAGCAGAATTATACACTCTGCGCCCGTTTTTCCCATCTAAGCCAGCAAATCATTGCCTGTGTCCAGCTGGGAATTTCCTCCCAGAGAGGGGAGACACAAGGAACTCCTATCAGTGACCAAATACAGGAGTGTAGCTTCAAAGACAACAGCATAGGAAAGGGACAGGCAAGGAAAACCAAATTTATTTACTGCAAATGAGCACAGAATACATAAAAGCTGCCCTGGGGTCCAAAACTTGCAAAACTCTGTTAAAATCATCAGGTTTCCCAACACCTCTGTCAACTTTTGCTGTAACACCCTTAGAAAAACTGAGGCAGGCGTCATTGCTATGTGATGAAAGCTATCTCAATCAAAGAGATAAGCCCTTCAAAACTAGCTAGTGTTGCTGAGGCCGGATATGTATGGGAGGCTGTCCTGGCACAGCGGGACATTGCCAAACTTAAGGGAAATCCCAGCATTCTGGTGAACACCAGGAGCAGCTGTACCGTGCTCCAGACTCTGTCCAACTGGCTTCTGAGGCATGCTCTCCTCTTCTCTTCCTGTCTGTCCTGCACCCAGGGGGTGTTGGCTCCCATGTGCAGTCCCATCTCAGACCCAGATGTCCACCCAAGCTGTGTGACAAGACTGTCTTATGCTTCCTGAGCATGTAGTAAAGTGGTCTCCTCATGCGCCTTAAGCTCAGACTGTGTAATGGAAATGGTGTCTCCCCTCCTCGTCCCCGTGTGTTTTGCCTCAGTGCTTTGCTGCCACAACTGACCCTAGAACTGGTATAGGAATAAATAACCTCCAACTCATGTTTCATTACAGCCTCTGCTATTAAACCCACAGCCCAAGTGTGGACAACAAGACAGGGTTTCAGACAAACAATAAACCAAACCACTTTCAAACTGTTGCCAACAGCCCACTGAGCTTAACATCCCATACCTGAGGCCCCAAAGCAGAAGATGAAGGTCTGCCTGCTAGGCAGGGGTCAGGATGCTGCGGTTTGGCCCCAGGAACCTGTAGCCTGGTCAGTTCCTCACTCTCCACAGGGGAAAGCAACCTTGCAAGAGCAGCGATGTACCCTCAGCACAGGTGTGTGCTTTCAGGTAGTGTCTCAGCACGCCAAATCCTAAGGCACGGATTCCCAAAGATATTTGGGAACCTCCTGATGAAATGGCAAAGCTCAGGTGCCTACATGTCACGCAGATCTTGGCCCAAGGGCTCCATTGCTTCATCTGCAGTTACTTCACCCCTGCCCTTGTGTCAGAGAGGGTGATGGCAGAGAGGGTATAAAGATCATTGTAAGCCACTTCTGCACTCGGGGTCGGGCTTCAGCAGCTGGATCGTTCAGGTCCCACTTCTACATCCCCTCCTCCCACCCAAGGCAGCCCCCGCAGGTGTCCCTGGCTATGGAGAAGCTCTACTTGGGGCTGAAGGAGTGGAGGTGAACGTGGTGTGCAGCAGTGGCTGAGCATCAGTACAGCAAGCATGTGATTGAAACCTGAGTCACATTTTGGCCTTCCCTGCTCGTGAAAGTGTGTATTTCTCCAATGGGCTGTGTTTCCTTGTGCTATGGTTTAATCTTCCTCCCTCGCTCCTTCTGACCCCGTTTCGCCCACGCTGTACGTGTCTTCATTTTGAGATGCAAATGCACGTCTCTGAGCAAGCTCCCAGGCTGTGGCATGTTTTATGCATCTTTATTAGCTCCGCTCCAGTGCTGGAGTGAGATTACATGATGTCTGGATTTCCTTGCAGTCAAACTTAATATCCTGAGAAATGGGAAATTTCACTGAAATCCTGCAGTGCTGGCCAGGATGTGGGAGGGTCCACACTGCTATTTCCACACCTGTGTTGTTGCCATGGATGTGCAGAATTATCTGACTTGAATATATTCCCTTCTTCTTTTCTCGGTGTTGTTTATTTTGTTGTTGTTGGGGGTTTGTTTGTTTGTTGGTTGTTTTTTTTTGTTTTGGTTTGGGTTTTTTTTGGGGGGTGGTGTTTTGTTGGGTTTTTTGTTTGTTTATTTTTGATTGTTTATTTGTTTGTTCTTTGATGGGTTAGTTAGGGGATTTTGTTTACCAGGGTGGGGCAAATGCACTTTAGGTAATTTTGCCACTGTCCAGTTTAAATTAGTGTGAAGTCCCGATGGGAATTCAAGATGTGTAAATATGAACAAACCTATAGGGAAAAAAATTACAGTGAAAACTGACCATGATATTGCATGCTATGGGAAAACAAGCAAACAAAGCTGCGAGAAATAATCAGAAGGGCAGGAAATGCATGCCAGTTCTTAGCTAGTATAAATATTCATTGCTTCAGGGGAGTCAGGCAAGCAGACATCAGCTGAGGATATTAGCTATATGTCATGGACTGGAATATTTCTTTTGGCATGACAAGGAAAGGAGGTGGCTGTTAGCAACTGCATTTGCAGGCAAAGCCAAGGCCATGTCCCTTGGAGGCATGGGAGCATGCCCTGACTCCCCTGCAGTCTTTCCTGAGCCCCAGCCCCATCTCCCTGTGGCTCCCGTTCCTCCCAGATGTCCACCAGTGTCTCTGGTGTGTGTCCCATCCTGTGCCAATGTGCCCTCTGAGGGCCTTCATCCCTCGCCAACCCCAGCTCTGCTGCCGGTGTTCCTGCTTGGCTGCTCCCAGCCTGAGTTTCATTTCAGGTGGGAGAAACGGTGCAGTGTTTTTCCTGGGGGAGCTCGGCACTGGGCTCTGCTGAATAAGCAGGATGCTTGGAGAGGGAAGGTGCTGGAGGGTCTGTATCAGAAGCACTAAACTGGTGCTGCACAACCAGACAGCATTATCCAGCTGCAGGGTTACTGACACATGGCGACAGGCTTGAAATGACCCACCTGTGAGATCCACACCTCTGCTCCCTAATGAGGCCAGGCAGGCTATCAGGGAGAAAACACATGAGCAAAGACCTCCCTTATAGTGAAGGGCACGTACAATGAGGCAGCATCACCAGGCTTAAAACCCAGGCTGAAGGTAAAACTCCCACTGAAGGAAATCCATCACGAGTCCTCATTAAATGGAGATGTGGTTATTGTTAGTACTACAGTAGCTCCTAGGAGGACTCCTCCAGGACTGCATCAGATTGCAGGGATTCAAAGGCAGGAGGCAAAGAAAATGGCAGTCAGGAAAATGTGTAAGTGAATCCGTCTTTGTTCAGTGTCAGGAAATTAATGCCAGGTTCTTACAGCATGGGAAATGACATTGGCTGCCAAATACAAAGCGCTCTGGATTTCATGGGAATAATTATGACAGTGAAATATTTTTGTAACTTGACCTTGGGCCACATACTAAATGGAAAGGAGTAAATTTGGCACTACGAATGCAAACTGAGCCACGGCAGCTCATACCCATGGAGGATCTGGCCTTACAGAGCCTGCTCCACAGGGCCAAACCCTGCTTTCACGTACGCTACTGTAAATCAGGCGGTGTTTTGCTGAATTGGATGGAAGTGCTGGGGCTTACACTGGGTAAGCATGAGAATAATTTAGTGCTTGGTGAGAACTGCTGCCTTGTGGAGGTCAGTGGTATCCCGACTGAGCAAATCACCAGCTCATGTGGAGCTCTCACAGAAGTGTGAAACAGGAAAGTAGTGGTGAGGAATAGTTTATTCCCATGCCCCTGCCCCAGGATGGGGCTTGATGGTGCACGGTTTGAGGTGACAGTTGGGCACAATGAAGTCCTAACTAGACTCACATCACCATTTGCAGACAACTGACTGGAGATTAATTAAGAGACAGATGCCTTTTTGAAGGGCTGAGCGCACATTCACCACCAACAAAAATATCTGTTTTTGTAGCTCTGGTTTGTACTTCTTGATGCTTCTGATGTGTTGATTACCAATCCAGTCATGCTTGTTTGCTTGTCTTTGACACCTCTTTAAAATCAAATGAAGAAGAAGTTCCTAGCATTATTATGTATTTCTTTGTACTAGTTCTCACCTCGCATTAACACCCAATAGTTCTGGCTTCAAACAAGCACAAGGCCAGTGCCAGGAAATGCGATGAAGATCTGTTCTGCATTCTCATACCCAGTTTATTACTCCCAGTTAATTCAAGAATAACTTTAGAAAAATAAAAAGAAGTTATACCACTCTGTCCATACAACAGGATAAGCAAAGCCTGGACTCAGACCAGCTTGTATTTTCATCAGATAAAGGGAGAACATATAGATGGGCAAACTTATTTTAGAAAGGGAAATAAAATGTAACATCCCACCTTTGGGTTACTTTTCTGCTGTAGCTAGATGGGAGAAATATTAAGCAAGTGTTGTCACCTAGATTGCCGCCTTCATCATCCTGAAGACAAAGCTGATTACTTAAGTTAAAACTCAGAATTAAAGCATTAGTTGTGTAAGTTTCTTCTGTAAATATACATCTATTTGGAAAATGGCAATTAGAGAAATAAATTCCACAAAGCTTGGTACAGTCCCAAATTATAGGGGGTTAATACACCTCCTCAGTGTTTTCAAATGCAAAATACAGGAGGTATCTATTTAAACACGTCTCCCTAGGGAGGAATTATCTGATTTCTAACATGAGAAAACACCAAAGTCAAGGCAGGGGCCTGCTGTTACTCCATCACAGAAGAACATGTTCCTTTGAAATTTCATCAGCTAGAAAATCAATGAGTAGGGTTTCAGATTTCATAGAGGAATTTTACTGGGGTTCTTTTTTTTTTAGGTCCAAATGATAAAAATGCTATAAATTCTATCTTAGACTCTGCAAGTGAAAGGTTTAAGAGATTATGTGAGTAAATCATTCATCCCTTCTGAATATCCTGCTGATAAAAGGGATCCCCTGATGTGATATGTACTGTCAGGTTTGAATTTGAAGCAGAGCATTTCTTTCAAGTTCTCTTTAGGGAATCTGTACGTTTTACACTGAATATTAGGATCACCTCTCCAGGCACACAAAAGAAGCCAGAATTAGACCCTAAAGCCATAGAGAAATTATCAGAAAGAGATAAACTCGTTTTCTTTTTTGTTAAATTCTCCTATAACCAGCTTTATAACCTAGGAAGTCACAAAAATTTCACAGTACATTACACATGCTCACTTGCAGGCATTTCACAAGATCAGGGAGGCATCTCTGCATTTTCTGCCCTGGGCTGAGCACAAAGGCAGAGGGCAGGGCTCCCACATCTCCCTTCCCAGAGATCCCATCCTGCTCTAACAGCTTTATATTTTGTTGACTGTTTCATTGCTATTAACTCTTGTTACCAGTATTTCATGTCTTCCATAAGCCCTGGTTTGACTCTTGATCAGGAGCAGGCCAAGGGGCATTTATGTGTGGCAGAAAAGAAGGTGCCACACTTAATGCCAGGAGAAGCTGTGGCTGCTCCTTCACCTCTGTTGGAAGGGTGATTTCAGGCTTGCACGTGATTGTAAGGGTTCAGTAGAGACTGTTGGGGAAGTGCTCTCATATGTGTAAACAAATGCTCCCTACAGTAAAACCAGCACAAACCTAGAGAAGCTCCAGTGAAGTCAGAGCCATGCCCTGGACTGTACAAATATGAATAGGTCAGGCTCCCCTCCAAGCTGCAATCCATGTAAGGGTACTACAGGGGTGCACGGCATCACCTGCATCTCCAAGGTGAAGGTATTAGTACCCAAAATTGCTCCCTTCCTCCCCCCTGCCCACCAGCTGGTGGTGATGCTGAGAGGCAGCATACAACCCCTGCTGCCTGCCCGTACGTGGTCTTGCCCCTCCTAAACACGGGGAAAGCAGCAGCAGGGAGCTCCTGCAGAGAGGCCATGAGGGAGCAATGATCTCTTTAGGACAGAGACTGCTACTGCAGTCCACCATTCATTTTTGGCTTCCCTGTTCTCCTCACTTCCTTCTCTCCAACCAGGAGGAGCAGCGAACTCTAGCGTGGGCTAGGGGGAAAAAAAAAAAAAAAAAAAAAAACAAACAAACACAAACCAAACCAAACAAACAAACAAAACAAAACAAACAAAGAAAAAACCCAAACAACCAAAACCCAGAGATTATGTTACCATTCTGTACTTGGTGTGAGAATTAGCTGCTGGTATTCGCTCGGCCCCATCACCGGCAACCCGCCCGTCGCAGCCCCCCGCCGGGGCGCCGTTCCGGGGATGCTGGCGGTGCGGCTCCCGGTCGGCCCAAACCTGGCGTAGCAGCACCCTCTGGAGCACGGCTGGAGCACGGCAGCGGCCGCCCGGCCCTCTCCCTGAAGGTGACACACAAAGGCATGAGCTGCCAGGGGAAGAATAACGCCGCTCTGATAAATCAGGCGGTATTTCCTACCGGAGCCGTCTCCGCACCTGCTCGCACCTACGGGCGGCTGCGGGGGTTATCCTGGTGCGGTGGCGATCTCTGTGCTGTCGCGATGCCTGGCATCCAGCGGCCTGGATGGCAGCCTTCAGAAGATGGGAGGTTTTTTGTTTGTTTTGTTTCTATTTTAAAAATGTGATGTGCGTTGACCTACTCTGCAGGGGAAGAGTGAAGGATTTACGTGCGCTCTGAAGCCCCTGTCCCTCAGCTCTGATGAAGCAGCAGACCCTCCCGCTCCGCATGGGAGCTGCAGTGATAAATACTATTGACAGAGCAAGAAAATCAGATACGCCATGTCAGAGCTCTTGCGTTTCTGTTTGCCGGCTGTTTGAGCAGCCGTGAATCAGTGGAGGAGGACACAAAGAGCTCTGTGAGGCACTAGAGAAATGCAGTTAAGAAAAATCCGAGCTGTGTTAATTTTAATTTGGAAGACGGCTGTTAGAAAACAGTTCAACCCAACAGGATTTGAGTGTTAGCCAACTCCTTCTGCCCTCTCCCACGGGAAAGAGGGCTATAAAATAAAACCGACTCATAAAAAGCTGTTAGTCAACCTGTTCCCTGCTTGTGACACAGGATGGCAATGGTCCTAGAGACAGAGTTGGGGAGAAAGAAGAAGGTAAGCAGCAAGAAAGGCTGAAAGTCAGAGAAGGGGATGGCTGTGTGCAGCAGAGGACAAAAGCACTGTGGAGAAGCTCAGACAGCTCAGAGCCAGTGCGTAAATTCACCTCGGGAAGTTTAAAAGCTTATGGTGTTGAGTGGTGATTCCCACGTTCCAGAAGAAAATCTGGCACCTGTGTTTTCAATTTCCCTCTCCGAGCAGTTCCCAGTGGGGCGGCCATTGGGTTGAGGGTGTCTCCCAGGGCTGGGGCTACGCTGCAGGGGTTATCCTGTGCTGGGGACAGGAGGCATCAGCCCTGCGCTCAGAGCCACACTGGGCTGCGTGGGCTGCTGGTGGAGGCTGTACCTGGCTGGGTCAGGATCCTCTGCTGACTTTTACCTCCTGTTGTGCAACAGCAATGTTTTCTTAACGTGCAGTGGTTGCACAACGGGGAAACGTGGGGTTAGCTGTTTTCTAAGCAGAGTTTAAAGTGTGTGGAAACAAGTTTTTTTTTGTCACTGAATTTGGCTGGGGTTGCAGCATTTCAGTGCTTTCGAGAAGCTGCTCTTGGATGGCTTGAAATAGCAGGCTGTGAAAAAGGATATTTTCTAAGGTGCTAATTTAAAGCTTATTGAAATCAATGAGAACTTTTTTATTGGCTTCCCTGGGCTCCAGTTTGAGCTATAAGCTCTACTGAATTTAGAGGAAGAACCACCAAAATAGCAACATTCTGGACTGAAGCTGTTGGATTTGGCATGGTCTGCTGTATGAGCAGGCTTTATTAGTTTCAGCTCAGGCAAAGTCTAGGAAAATTATGCTAATCAAGAGGTTTTTTGGAAAATGAGACCAAGTGTCTCAGTTTTTCTACTTAATGGAAAAGTGTCAGCCAAAAGAAGAGTTGTTTTGCTGGAAGTAAAGTCTAAAAGTGTCAGGACTGAAAGCTTCTTTCACTTTATTTAGAAAATGTTTTTTTTTTTTTTTTTGCGAGCCATGGATAGGTTGCATTGTCCAAACAAAAGGAGGACTTGCAAACAGCTTTTGTTGTATCAGTTACATCTCCATATTTCTCCGCAGTGTCTCCCAGAACTTATGCACACTTGGATGTTCTTATATTACTGATTAGCAGCAAATTTTTTGAAGCTGGGAGAATTCTAACACTAACTTGCTTTTTACCATTTCTGTAAATCCCCCCTGCTGCCCCCTAGGACACCAGCCAGGTTCTTTTGGCTGCTACTGGCTTTCATTGTCCATGTCCCCACATCACTCCAGAGTGGCCAAGCCAAATGTGCCTTCTCAGAATCATAGAATGGTTAGAGTTGGAAGGGACCTTAAAGATCATCAATTTCCAACCCCCCTGCCCTGGGCAGGGACACCTCTCCCTAGAGCAGGTAAAGGCTGACCTGAGCTGATACAGCATCACCTGTAGGCCCTGGCAAAGGTGGACACCACACAAGCATCAGCGCTGTGTGCCCTGCCTCAATGCACTAGAGCTTCAGCAGGCACAGGCTGCACCTCACTGAAGCTTCCTCTGGAGCTTCCTCTGGAGGCTGCCATTTAAACGTGGTGGATGTGCAAGAAATGCCTAGAGATGCTCCTTGCTGTGCTTCCGAAAAAAGGTGGTGTTTTACCATCCCTTCTCAGCTCTTTGTGCTAAAAGATGCTTTTGCAGGAAATGTTTTGTGGACTAGCTCTTGGCAAACCATGCGGTGTTCATGCATTTATCTTTCTTCTGTATGAACTACATGACATGATGTGAAGAAGAGGTGCATTGTCCCAGGCATATCAACTCCTTAAGAAGACAGTAGGATTTAGTAGAGGCCCAAAATTTAGGGAAGATTTTATTTGCTGAAAAGCCAAAGGGAGATAAAGGAAGAGGAGCCTGAGGGAGAAAAGAAGATGGATCTTTCAGTGCTTATCTTTCAGCCCACACAACCACATTATCACATCAGTGCCTTGAATCTGCAAACCATTAGTCAGGGCCAGACTCTGCTGCTTTTGCTGGAGGCTAAAGCCAGTGTGGATGCGTGGAAGTTTTGAGCTCAGGCATCTAAAATAGGATGTTTTAAGTAAGATATTATGGAATGGGCTGCCCAAATCAGCTTTTATTTTTGTATATAACTTCACCATTTTTAGAGAAATAATATTCGTCTTCTCCATCTTAAAATGGGGCTTGCTTATCCAGTAGAACACTCTCAACTTCCCCAAGGAAGACTCTAATTATATTCTTCCCAGATTTGTACAACAAACTCCTTTGTCTCATCTTTTATATCTGGCTTATGGTAATGTCAGCTACCCCTTGATTTCTGAAATTCTTTTATCAGCTCTGGCTGCGAAGCTGGTCAGAACTGTCCCTGGCATCCACTACCTCTGCTCTGCTGGCGGTGTTGGCAGACGTTTGATTAACTACAGAGATTTCAGCACCAAGGGGATTCAAGTTGGAGCATGAAGTAAATCACATCTCAGGCCCTTCGTGGCTCCTCTGCTCCACCCACCAGTGCAGGCAGAATGGCAGTTTGAGGCGTTTGCTTGTGCAGCGTGTGTTGTAATTACTGCAAGGGTAATGGGGTGGGGTGGGGGGAAAGAAGGTCTGCCCGCAGCAGTACAACACAGCTTGTCACCTGCAGCACAGGCTTTGTAAGGGTGTAGGATGAGAACATTTCACAAGATTTGCTGTAAGACCAAGGTGCAAAAAAGGCTATTATTTCAAATAAAATCTGGATATCGGCTTCACTACAGGGGTGGTGTGCACAGGAGGCATCTTGTGCTGCTCACCTTTGGATACTGATGCCGCTACAGAGGGTTGAGGGCTTCTTTCTCCTTGGTTCTGCCAAAAAAAAAGCAGAGAGTCTTGCTTAGGAATTCATGCTTATCTGCAGCTGTTTGCCCTCTGCAGCTCCCTGGGAATATGGTCAGCTCTTTCTGGGTAGTGTTTTCTGTTTGCTTTCCTTTAAATGAAAACAGTGATTTTTGGTTTTGGACAAAAGGACTGTGATGGCTCAGGGCGTTAATTTAGGTGGATTTTACTATATATTTCTAAGGAGCATAAACCATTATTTGGTGTCCTCCCTTTTCTCTAAATAAAAATGTATGTGTTTTCCTTTAAAAATGTATTTCGTGTGTAAGCCGCATAGCGATAACATTAAATGCGGTATAAAGATGACAATAAAACTGGTTGTAACATTTATATTTTTCATGACCAAAGTGCTTTGCAGTTGGAGATGCTATAAATGTGTGATTGCCACTGGAGGAAGTGACACAGTTACACTCCAAAAAGCGACAGCACCATGACCCCAAGAACCAATTGATCCCTCTGGGCACAGGACAGGCATGTCTCTAGGACAGAACAGGGGCTGGGGCATCTTCCCCGGTGTGCCACAACCACAGGAAGGTTGGGTGGCTGTTAGGCAGGATGGGGTGGAAAGTACTGCTGGGATGGGTAGGACACCCTGTGCAGAAGCATCAGTTGATGCAGCAGGGGAGGAAGCGCCTGTTCCAGGTCTCCTCTCGCTCCCCCGTCACCTTTCAGCAGCAGAGGTTTCTCCACACTGGGGACGTGGTGTTCAGCATCACCCAACCTGCTCAGAAACCTTGGGTTGTCTGGGTGTGTGTCCTCCAGGAGAAAAAGCAGGAAAAAACAGGGAAGGAAAAGTGAAGAACAGGGAAAATGCTGCTATTGACATTTTCCCCAGGACTCTCCAGTGCGTTTTTTGTATGTCTGATCTGTTTTAACATGCTGACTGCTCTCTTGCCGCATCTTCTAGAACAGCCACATCTTGCACAACTCCATGTCTCTTTATGAGGACTCTTTTTTTCCACGGGGAGCATGGCTATGCTCACTGTCCACCTTGTGGCAGAGGGCCCTGTGCCTTGCCTGGAAGCTGGCAGGATTGGGCAGCAGGTGCCAGGGCCGGCTGACCCCATCACCTCTGCTTATTCGTGGTGGACTCCTGTATGGCCACAGAAGGCAAGAAAGAGCTGAAGCACTTAGTGGGGCTAATCCTGGCCACTGCACCCTGATGGAAGTCACATACCAGTTGCATGGAAACCTCTAGAGTATGTGAATGTCACCAAAGAGTCAGCCATGGAAAGGTCTCTAGATTGCTCTCCATCAGAGGGCATTCAACATTTGTACAGGCACAAAACTGTGAAGTGAATTTATTATATATTTTTTAAATGTCTACTGACTTTTACAGCATATGCGCAATGAATATTAAATAAAGGGCTGATGTTCCCTAAGTCATTGCCCATTACTGAACTTCAGATGCCATTATGTGGCATGACTTTTAAAAACTTTTTTTTTTTTAAAGGTCATGCTGTTTATGCTGCATAATATATAATGTGATTTCACTGTAAATTAGATGCATACTTTATAGCCTGCTGCTGTGCTTCATGGAGGTGAACAAAATTTGAAATCACTGGTCTCCTCCTCATGGGGAAGCCCTTGTGGGAAATATTTAATATCACTGTAATCAGGGGCTTTATGGACTAGTAATGAGCTATGGAAACCTCCCTAGGACACCTTGCTGCATCTCCTGCCTGCCCTCTAACCTCTCTAGAATATTTTCCCATCCTTGACACTGTTAAATTTGATTTTACTTTGCTGTTATAGGAAGTTTTGGGTAAACTGTAACATTACCCAACCTACAGCTGTATCCTTTAGCTACAGAGGATGAATTCAGCCCTGACAGGTTTCTCTCCCAGCAGATAAGCAGAGTTGACTTTCTGCATTTTTAAATGGCTGCAGGCCTGTTCAGTTCCTATATAAATAACTCTCTGGAAGCATTAAGTATTCTATAGCTTTATAATAGAGCAAATGTCTAAAACACTGTCCTCTTTCTTTCCATGTAGACTACGGCACAGAAACTGGATTTTGAGAGACACATAGCCTGCTGCCAAAATTCCCCAGTGACAGCTCTTCAGGGAACCGGCATCAAAGGTAAGCAAATGAGTTAAAGCCACAGATCTTAGGTCCTTATTTAAAAAACTTGAGGCTGTGCATCACTTTAGAAGGCAGAACATCAAAAAGAAGAGCAGCCACAGGGTACAGAACCAGATTGCATAAAACCACTGAAAGGTATTTTGGCCTCACTTTGCTGTGGAACATGTAATAGCACAAAATCACAGAATTGTTAGAGTTGGAAGGGACCTCTAGGAGGGGTTGGAAGGGATCATCTAGTCCAACTCCCCTGCTAAAGCAGGGTTGCCTAGAGCACACTACTCGGGACCGCATCCAGGTGGGGCTTGAATGTCTCCAGAGAAGGGGACTCCACACCTTCCCTCGCAAAAAGCAATGTTAACATTTGCAGGTCTTATTTTTTATTATTAAGCCATTTTTTATTGTGTTTAAATATACTATCAACATGGTCTGTAGCATTAAAAATACTCTGGAAAAAGCAGAAGAAAGAAACATTTCACACATTAGAGAATTAAACCAACTCTGTTTCTTCAATTTCTGTGCTAGAAGAGTTGGACAACAAATTATTTTCAACTGTTAACCAATAAAAAGAAACTTGGTCAAAATTTTAGAAGGGTAAAATGTTTTACAGATAAAAACTCTATGATCATAATTTTTGTAATGAAGTTCTTGGTCAACACATCTTCAGGTGTATTTAACATGACAGACTACTGAGAATGCCCCTAGTTACTTGGTGCTGGTTTATTTCATGTAAATATTCTATTTTGCACTGGATGCTGTTAAAATACAGGACAAAATCTTTAAAAGTAAGCAATGAAGAAAAAAACTATGCTACCATGGACTACAAGGGTGAGGACCACCTTGTGAGCATAAGAACAGACACAAAGTTCTCATTTCTGCTGTACAGGAATGCCATTTACGCAGTCCACCCAATGATCTTATACATCAGTGCCCTCAAAAGCCTGGCTTCATAAGTAACTGTATTTTTCCCACTGTGCATCCTCTTCTCTTCAAGGGGTTGTTCAATGACAGCTGGGATGTTTCTTCCATACAGCTCACACTGCTTCAGAAAATGAATGCACTCTTGAATAACGCTGTCACGCAGCATGATCATGTGCTTGGACATGTTCTCCAGCAAGGACAGGAAACACCGTTTGGCGTAATACCACGTATCAGTGCCCAGTTTTTTGTTATATGGCTCCAGGCTTTTAATGACCCTTGAAATACCAAAGTCATAGTTTCCCTTCACACAGTAGAGGGTACCAATAACTAGATTGACAATGCAAAGATGGTAGATATTTTTATCAGGATTATCATAGGACAGCTTCTCTTCTCCCTTCTCAATCTTCCTCATCAGTTCCTCTGCGTCTTCATTTTGGCTTGTCAGGATGTAGGAAACGCAGAGGTTAGCTAACACGATGGCACTGACGTGGAGAATGTTGTCATAGTGCTTTTTAACTATTGGCTCGTAGAAGCTAATGGCCTCTTTATACTTACTTTCCTGCATGAAGAGCACATGAGCCACGTTGAGCTTCCACACCTCGTGTTCATTACAGAACTCCACCGATTTGCGGAAAATCTTTTCTACCATGGTGTAGTTCTTCATGTCCCAGTAGATCTTTGCCTGCGCCATCAAGACAGGTACATATTTATCCAGAGTCTCATCATACTCATTAACTGCCTTTTTTACAGCTTCATCATCCCAGTTTTGCCTAGCTTCCTGTACCTGCTTTGTGAGTTTTCTCAGTTGCTCGGTCAGTGTCCCTGCTGAGTCATCTAGTTTGTGGAAAGCCTCTTCAGGGGCAGTTTGACAAGTAATAATGGCATCCAAGAAGTTGTACAAGTAAGGTGTAAGCAGTTTGTAGGTCAGATGGGCATTCTCTGCCAGCACATCAGCTGCCAGGTCATAGTACTGATGCTTGCAATAGAGGAGTAGCAAGTTTCCAAAAGTTTCTGGTGGACAAGGGTTCTGCAGCAAAAGAAACTGCAATTTCTCAAACCCTTCAGTGGGCTGACTGTCCATGTTCATTAGCGCTTGGTTGTGCAATGTGACTGGATCCAACTCCTCTTCAGCCCTCGGCGGCATGTCTGTGAGTGCCTCCTGGGCCGCTTTCAGGTTGTGCAGTTGGTACTCAATGGCCGCCTTGAGGTTGAAGGCCTCCACTAGGGCTGTGCGGTGGAGGAGCAGAGTGTTACCTACGCTGCGGACATCAATGCCCTCCGTGGTCACACCCACGCTGAGCTCTGGGTGCTGGTGGATGCCACGCTCTATGATATCAGAGATGTGTTTGAGAGCAGGGATGTACTGCTTAGCGGCATAGCAGCACAGTGCCATATTGTAGGACAGCTCAGGGCAGTAACCCAACACTTGCATGGCGCCGGCAAACTTGCTGCTGGCTTCTTCGTGCCGCCCCTGTCGGTACAGCAGGCAACCCAGGTTGATCTCAGCATCAGCTCGCTCTGAGGGGTCCTCAGCTGCTCCAGGGCCACTGTCTGCAGCAGTGGCAAGGGCCTCCTCCACGAGGCTCTTGGCCGCCGGGAGGTCACCCTGGGCATAGTAGATGGCCGCCCGCAGGCGCAGGGTCCGACTCTGGTAGGCGGGGAGGTCCAGCAGCGGGCCCATGGCCCGCAGGGCCTCGGCATAGAGCCCGGCCTTGTAGAGGGCCTGCGCCTGGTACAGCCGGTAAGCCTCCAGCTCGGGGTGCAGCGCGGTCAGCTGCTCGTAGCACTCGGCGGCCGCTGCGAAGTCCTGCAGCTGGTAGTAGCAGTAGCCCAGCAGGGAGAGGCCGCCCCGGGAGCGGCAGCTCTTCTGCAGCTCGCGGCTCAGCAGCGACACTGCCTCCCCGCACCGCCCGCCGCCGATCAGCCCGTACACGACGGCGGTGTACTGCCCGTCCGGCACCGGCGCGGCCTCCATCGCCGCTGCCACGGCAACGGGCCCTGCAGGCGGAAGCGGAAGCGGAAGCCAGACCCCTCGCTGCCATGGCAACTCTCGAGTGGAAGTNTGTGTCCCGGTGCCCCAGAGTTTTCTGTCCCGCTTCCTGCCTTTACCTCCCGGGTGGGGAAGGGGGCTGTTCGGTGAGGGCCCCGCGTTGGGTCACAGAAGGCGCGCCTCCTGGGCCTGAATGTGTGCCCCCTAAAATCAGCATCAAGCCCTTTATTTCTGACTGTTGTGTGACAGTTCTGTGGAGCAGTGAGCCATGGGGTGAAAGAGGGTCCTTTGCTAAAGACACAGCCCTGGAACATGGGCCAGTAAGTGTGTTACTGCTCTCACGGGTGTTTGGAAGGTGAAACATCTCCTTTACAGCCTGGCAAGATCCGAAGTTTGTTGTGGCTGGGGGGTATTTGTACCTCAGCACAATCTGCCAGCTTTTTTGCACCTGAATAAATTATTTCCAATTTTTCTGAAACTATTTCAACAATGCAACTGTTCCTTGGAGGGACATTCCCCCATCCCTTGATGGTATTTCTGCAGAATACGTCCTGTACTGGGGAGCGTACCGATAGGACGAGGTGTAATGGTTTTAAACTGAAAGAGAGGAGATTTAGATTAGGTATTAGAAATAAATTCTTTCCCGTGAGGGCGGTGAGGCACTGGAACAGGTTGCCCAGACAAGCTGTGGCTGCCCCATCCCCGGAGGTGTTCGAGGCCAGGCTGGATGGGGCTTTGAGCAACCTGCTCTGGTGGGAGGTGTCCCTGCCCATGGCAGGGGGGCTGGAACTCAATGATCTTTAGGGTCCCTTCCAACTCCGACCATTCTGTGATTCTAGCACAGACTGTATAATCTGTGTCATGTGTACACATAAATGGCTCTGTTACAGCCACCAGCCAGATTTGGTTTCTGATCATTCCATACTGACACCAAGCGTATCCGGTGAAGTCAGGTTTGCTCCCAGGCATGCATGCTGCAATCTTACGTTTCAAAAACTGTCTGAGCCGCTCAGTCGCGTGTGTTTTCACTGCTCTTCTATTTGTGATTCAGTAATCAATAGCCACAGCTCTGATTCACCCCAATGAGTTAGTTGCAAAGAATAATAATAAAAGATCACCGCAAACCATTAAAATGATTTTTTTTTTATTTTTTTTTAGAGAGATCAAGTTGTTAATTTCAAAAACATGCTTTAAAAAGCTGAATCTGCATCATTTGATCTACTAAAGCAAAACAATGAGGGTAAAGGTCTTAAAATGCAAAAAGGAAAAGGATGCAGAAGTCTTGAGTTATACATTTGAAAAGTATGTAGAACTGACTCGCATTAGAAAATACAGTATTTCTCTGCACGTGTCAGTTGTTTCCTACAGGCTAAGGTTCAAAGCTGATAATGGTATTCCCTACACAACTGTAAGATGCAGTGTTTAACATGCTTATAAATTGATAACTAAATAGAAAGTAATCCAAGAAAGAAAAGGTAACGAGCAATATACAGTATGTGTTCCAATACTGGCACATTCAAGGGATGGAAATCTCTGGGGTCTCTCATTTCAGCTGATTTATACCTCCCATCTCATGTTAGAAACCACTCACATGATTTTACTCTTTAAAATCTGTTATTTGACAAAGTCAATTTAAAAGTGCCTTGCTCTCTATTTTCTTGCCCAGAACACTCTAAGCATTGGAAGCATCTGATAGTATGTTTTACATAACCTTGAAATAAACCTGTTCTGAAATTTTCACTCAATGATCTATCAATAACTAAAATTTTTTTAATTTCATGAAGGGAAAAATAAGTATTTGGCCTGTAGACTGAAACACTCCTATTTTTCCACTGGGGTGATTTTGTCTAAATAATTATAAATGATGTTAGGCACTGCTGGTTGCAGTTTTCAAAAATAGTTTATGAGTACAAGTATTGGCTTTGTTGATAACTACAGGCACGTTATGAGATTGCAGTGCACTACAAGAAGGAGCAACCAGCAAGGTCACCAGTCCAGAAAAATGCAGCCCCTGTACCAAGGACACCATCTGAAGGAATACCTGAGCTAAAATGAAACCTACGTCTTTACCTCTACTTTCTGCAGGGCACAAACCAGACTAGCCACCCTCTCAGTGAGAGCCCTGGCCTTAGAAATAGTAGGGGTTGGCTGTGGCAGAGCTGTGTGGGGACTTCAGTATCCGGTTGCCACATGAGGCATCCAGGTTAAGCTTCTGTGAGCTACTGCTGTCTAACCTTCTAAGTGTGATTCTGCTTTGGAGTAGGAGCAAAACCACATCCTGACAGAAGCAGATGTCTACAGCTTGATCATGTTCTGTTGAAACTGCTCTGTTTCACCTGTTGGCCCCCAGGCTGGGAGAAAGGCAAAATGCTGGGGCATTTTTAGGGGAAATTGATTTTACTACTCAAATTACTGTCAAAGACACCTCTTGGGCATCTCATTTTCAGAAAGTGGGAAACTCTTCTGTCTGAACCACAGGAGAGCTTCTGCCCCAGCTGTTCTTGCCTTGAATAGTGTTTGGTTTTCTGGTAGGGTCACAGTGTCATGTTGCAGGGGAGGGTTTTAATTACAAACGAGCTCTTCTGCTGCAACCTGTCTGCTGCAACCTGTCTGCTCTGTGCATCTCCCAGGAGTGAAGCAGAAATTGGGGCTGTCCCACCTCCTCACTGAGCGCACTTAAGGGGCTTTGGCAGGAGACAAGCCCACCCTTCTGACTGCCCACAGTCTGGTGGGGAAGATGTACCTGCAGTTCAAAAGCCTGCTTCAAACCAAGTATGATTGGAATGTCAGGCTCCTTCCTGATTACCCCATGCAATGATAGGGTGTTTATGCTTTTGCCTTTTTTTTT